>JASDQU010682135.1:23295-43473 GCA_032191745.1 Picea mariana
CCACAAGAGAGGGGGCTTGAGAGGATAAATTTTTATTCCTATGTTAATTACCTTTTTGCCTAAAGGGAGGAATCAGTTACGTGAGATTCTTGGGGAGGCCAGGAGGTTCTTGTTTTCCCCACGAACATACTTAAACCTGCCCCTGGTCCGATTGTGGGGTTGTTCATTGGCTTGTTTTCTCTGTCACCTTTGTGTTACCTCATTCTTAACCTCACACACTCCCATGAACTTACCTACCTCCTCCATCCATCATCACCTGCGTATTGGTCTCGGGAAGGGGAACCGAACTGCGAAAGAATTAGTCATGGGATAGTTGGTTGCAATGGTCATTGGTGTGATCCAGTCATTCCTTGAGGCCTGCATGTCTGAGATGCAGTGGCCTGTGTCCAGCATGGCTCACAGCTGCGAGTCTTGAAAGTTCTAGCATTGCGATTCTGGACCAGTTGCACTGGAGGCCCGAATAAGGAGAAGGATTGCCTTAGGGACTGCATGGAAAAGAAAGTCGGGTGGTGCAAGCTGGGTAGAAGGGACTTGGGTACTTGGATTGCTGTGAGTGTTGGGAAGCCTTTGAGATCTTGAGAGATGATTGGTTTGTGAAGCCAAGTTCACTCTGGAACCATCCTTGTGGACTCATAGCCCTGTCTCGAGGGTGACATTGTTGTTGAGATTTGGAGTAATAGTGTCTAGAGTTGGGTGGAACGTCCTTACTATGTATCCAGTTGGTGTCATATTTCATAAAGATAAGTTTTCTTCATTGTGATATTATTATCTGTGTATGAATTTTTTTTCGTTGTATATTTAATTATAGTTAATTGAATCTTTAGAACATGCATGCTTGTTGGATATTAATGTGCATGTCATTAATTATCTTATCTTATGAATCTTTAATAAATAAAGAAGGTATCGGTATGAGAAAGAAGTCCAAGGGTGGGCTTTTAGGTAGCATACCTCGTCCTGTGACTGACAAGGTATGTTACACAAGATAGTTTTCAAACTACCACCGCCACCTCTTACCTTCAACAAGAGAGCTATTTTCCCAGTAATTTCAGCGTTCCAAATCATTCTACTGTTAATTTATCAATTATGACTCCCAAAGGCAAGTCTTTTGACACCTCTGGAAATCCAATGATTCCCCTCCAATTGACCTGTACCACATTCCTCTGGCAAACATAGACTACAAAGTTACAGAGATGAGGTGAGAATTCAATTTCTTTGAATTACACTATTGGATAAAGGAAACTTTGCACAACCAAATCGACGATATTGGACTCTGGGAATCCAATTTTTCCCTTTACATGTTTCCCCAAACTTACCTTTTCCCTGAATTTGTCCTCAAATGCTAGGATAATTATCTCCCAAACCAAAGATCCATAACCTCTCCCACTGGTGAGATTATTTTTACAATTACCCCTAAAACCATTGAACAATTGCTACAGATACCTCAAAGTGACTCCACCACCCCTTTCTTTATCGAATCCCTAAATGAATTGTATCATAAATTGACTTTTCCCCAGAGAGCCCAAATTTTTGAGATTTTCCTCTCTAAAGATGCTCAACTACCTAAGAAAAATCCACCATACCCCTCTTCTATTTTCACAGAGAAACATGCATCCAGGTATGGTGGCATGTTTCTTTCCCATAAAATAATTCTTTGTTTATGAAATGACTCCTTGATCACATGTATAGGTTTTCATTGAACACACTATTGTTGCTTTCACTTTGGTTGGTTTTTGTTCCATTGCAGGATCAATAGCACAAGAGCACCGAAGTGAAGAAAGGACAGCAAAGGCATAAGGAAGCGATATTCAAAGGTATGTCACTCATCTCTTCTTTGATATTAAATTCAATGAAGAAACTTAGGGAAATCACCATGTCATGTCTCATTTTTTTCTAGATCTAGGTGGATCTAGGGAGATCTGCCTATGTCTGCATTCACCGATTTATCCAATAAAAAAATTGGTAACTCCATTGGGGATAAGACCTGTTTGTGGTTTTTTGTTGTCCATTTTCCTTTAGCCTACCTCTTTTCATTTCCATCCAGTCTCTGAGTTGGTGGGGGATCCATCAAGACTCACTGGATCTGAAGTTCTTTTGGACTCTTTGCCCTCTCTCCAATTTTCTTTGTTCACAGGAATTTCCGCACTATATCTCATATATAGCCTGCGGAAACCCTATATACCCGCACCCTAACTGCTTGTACCAGTGCATACTTTTCGTAACCTACCCCATATCCAGCCTATGGAAACCTTTAATTCCTGCACTGTACCCTACTGTTGGGCTACGACATTGCATGTAAAAAAAAAATGGATTGGGTATTTTTTTCTTCTGCTACCCAGTTTTTCTTTGATCATCTGGGAGGAACTTTTGGAGCCTGTCTTTGACTATTTTCTGAGTTTAAAGACTTGTCGTTGATTTATTTTCAGGGATTGAAAACCTTTCTTTGTCATTTTAAAAGTTTTTTCTTCTTGATTTTTATCAACAAGGATATAATCTCTGATTTTGAGATCTGAGTGCTTGATTGACGAAAGGCTTTTCTCTGATTTAAGGTTTTGGATTGTTTACATTTTATGGATTGCTTGTTGATTGGAAAGTCATTTTCTTTTGCATTTAGTGAAACATTTTCTTGTCATCCTTATTTGTATCTTCACTGAAAGTTTGATTTGGGTATTTGTTGAGTGTATCAATTTTCTTTGGTTACTTTTCCTTTCTTCATTATATTCGTGACTTGGTTTTGGAAAGGAATAATTAAAGTCATCTATTCTTTGTAGTAATCATTCATAAGAAAAAATTTCACATTAAAATTTTCTTCCAAGAGAACAAATTGGAAAATTTCATTGCTTATGATTGTTTGAAATTGTGTTCATTCAAGAAAAAGGAATTATATTTAGTAGCTTTCATTTTTTCCGAATAAATACTTTCTCCCTATTGTACTTAGAGTTCATCGTACTGAAACATTGCATCATTCATCTCTTTTTTCATATTATTGGGTGAAGGTATCATACAACATCAGTTTCATATCCATATCCCTCTTGTGTAAACAATAGCCTCTAAACCACTGTGTAATTATAAAATTTAATTAGTAACTTTTATTTTCTAGGGATCTTTCCACCAACATTAGCTAGGCTATATCTTTGGAATAGGTTGTGAGGCACACTCTACAAAGAATAAAACACACTGTAGCATCTTCTAATAGGGAGTGTTCAAATCCATTAGCAACATTTTTCCCTGGGAATACCTTTGTTATCACTGAAATTTCATCCGCAAATGGTTACAGGAATCCGGCATCTTCAAACAGCTATTAGTTCACCCATGGACCAAAATTACCAAAAAAGCATTTCCAAAAGGTCCAAAACTATCCGACTAGTTATAAAATCAGGATGTGCTATGACTATACAGGGCGCGCACACACATGCACCATCAATAAACGCAAGAAAAGTGCACATGCACATGATGCGTGACTGTGGACGCTAAAAGTTGTGCACACCTGAGAACGACGCATTTATGATATTGGTCGGCCTCCCACCCACTTCTAGTTCATCTTCCAAGTCGATTTGACATCCAAATCTTGGCTAGATCCGACTAGGTGGCTGGTCAAAGACCTAAAGGTGCCCTAAACAACCCATTTTCACACTAAAAGTTGGTTGCACAATACCTCAAAGTGGTGTTATAAAACAAGGCCATGGGTGCACTACATCTTCAAGGAATTCATTTGCAAGGTTATGTTGCTGCTATTCTCTTGGGGAAACCTCTTTTCTCATCAAGAGAATACTAGCACCATTCCATTTGGGCAATCCACATCACCTTTTGAGTGGGTTAGCTTGGGATTCTTTCACCATTTCTTTCAAGTTTTCAAGTTGTAAGAAGAGATCAATCTTGGGGGTCCAAGAGCCCTCCCCTGGAGGAAGAAGGGACCCAAAGTCCCCTTTCTCTTTGGTGTTTTATTTTCACTAATACAATATTTTCCATTGGTGACATGAGTCTTGTTTGTTTCTTATTCTTATGTCCTTATTCACAATAGTTTAATTGTTTTTTTCCTTCCTAGTTTAATTCTTAGCTTAGTATTTTATGTTTATTCTTCTAACCCTTTCCTTTACTATTGTCTTTCTTAGCTAACCCAACTAAGCTTGTAAGCACCTTTGTTTTTCTCATTTAGGTGAAAAAAGAGGTGCAACAGATTGGCGACTCCACTGGGGAAAGGTATCAATTTCCTACCCCATTTGGGTTATTTTAGCTCTTCTTTTTACTTATTTAACCTACAGGTACCATAACCGGCCCAAGCCAACCTGCAAAACATCAAATTCAAAGTTGAGTTGAGAGAATTCCATCTGAAACTTTCTTCACGATCGTGTGACAATTGTGCCTGGGTTTATTGGCCCACAGTCGCGCATCGTGCGCACATGCACCAAAATCACTACATTACTCAGTGCCTTCTGCGTACCTGCGCTCAAAATTCTTTTTTCGTTCACACATTGGTGCTCAAAGCGCCTCTGTCTAGTCTGAAACCCACGCACCTGTGCAAAAATGTACACATTGTAAGCTTTTTTATGATTTGTTGAAGGCCCATAGCTTTCTTAAAGATGATTCCATTCATGTTGTAATCTGCACCACACTTACATTCCCTCTCATATAAAGGGATTAGTCAAAACACATAGGCACTTAGGGGTTAAAAATCATTATTTTTCCTCTTTTTGCTTTTTATTTTGCCACATGGATGGCTTGCTTTGACTAAAAGTTGGAATCATTCTACATCACATATAAAACTTGCATTGGGACTAGAAATTGGATATCAAACGTTGAGTATGCTCTTCTCTCACGCTCCAAAGTGATCTTGAGAATCAGAAAGAGGTTGAAAGACAATTTCATCTCCCTTAAAAAGATAAAATATTTAGGAGAGGACAATAGCCCCCTCGGGACTCCTCTTAGTTTATTTTTCAAACACCTCTGAAGATTGTAACAGGCCCATACATGCCCACATGATACAAATATAGGATAGTGTTGAAATTTACTTTCTTACATTAAATCACTAGGGAAGTTTAAAGGTTTTGTAATGGGCCCATACATGCCCACATGATCACAATCTAGGATAGTTTCAAAGATTTCTTAGATTAAATCACATTAGGGAGTTAAAGGAATAGTAAAGGACCCACATGTCCACATGCTAGCTTCCTAGGGACTTTTGAATTCCACAAGGTTGTACCAATGACATTTAGTTAAATAGGTAATCAAAGACTTGTAAGGACCAAGCGAAGTCCACATGCAGCAAGGTGACACCTAATTCATTAAAAAATTGGCACACTTTCACTCATTCACACACAAAAGTCTCTTCTCACTCACATAGTTTTCATCTCGAAACGTGGAGGTTGAAGTAAGTTTCCTCCAAAGGGATTCTGAAACACCCCACCCTTTTCTTGACGAAACTATCCACTCCTACTTAATTTCGACGAGATTGGCTCACACCCCTAATCTCTCAAACAACCACATCTAAAAAAATTCTAAAAACTCACTAAGTTTTCCTCCATAGGAGGTGCCAAAAGAAATCTTTTAGTTTAGGTATGATTTCGGGGATAGGCATCCAAATAAATCCCCGTTATCTGGTTCTCACATTTTCAAAACAATAAAAGTTGTCAAATAGGGAAATTTAAATCCTCCAAGTCAAGTGTTCCTAACACCATAAGGCAGGAATATACACGTGAAGGGTTGAAGGTCGAGGTCTAGTTGTTTTGTGCATTCCCCCTTGAGGCACCCACCTCTTGGACGAGATCCATCCCGTGACCCATTTCTTAGGACTAAAATCTAAGTTTCGCACTTTTATCGAGGTACCTAGTGACCAAATTTTAGGACATCTACCCAGGTGGAAACTATGGGCTGCAATTGTACCTTGATCGGATTTTGTGTGGCTATTGTGAAATATTGTCAGTTCTTTCGAGATATGCCCCCTCTACCCCTCATTATAATTGATTGCTTCATTCACTAGTTTCTCTTCTGGTGGCTTCAGACCCCACTGTCGAGTGTTATTGGAAGGTCTAATGCTATTTTGAGAGGAAGGATGTTACATCTTTTAGGACATGAGCATTTGTTTTCTTTGTTCCCCCACGTGGAAAAAATCCACCTATCCACATATATGCTTCTTTATCAAAACACTTTATGTATGATGCCCTTCTGATTACATTTGATTTGGATATATATCGTGTAAAGTTCAAAAATTGCAGCAAAGGCTCTTGTTTATTTATTGCTCTCACCACCATCCACACACATTCACTCAGCTAGTCGGACATCATAGGGGACCCACAAAACCCTTGTCATTCCAGACGCTTGCTAAATCTCCCTCCTATTCTAGGTGGAGTTCCTAGTCTTTCCAACTCATCAGCTCCACCTTCTCACACTCCTGTGATTGCCACTGTCTTGGGATCATATTTGCTTGGTTCCACCTTACTTGGGTCCAATTCCCAAGGTCCACCTTCCACTCACTCTCCTTTACACGGAAGCGGGGGGGCAACTTCCTCTCAAGGGGGAAGTACAAACCCACCTAGTCCCCTCCAAGGGTCAGGTACTCATAACACTCACACTATGGCCGGAACTAATCCTACGCCACCACCCCATATGCCATATTTAGCTTCCCTCAACATACCAAAGCTGACTAAACTCACCAAAGATCCCATATTGCACAACCCCACATGGCCTGCAATGCCTACCAAACTCCCTTCAGACATCCCCAAGTTTGAAGGAAAAGTAGGAGATGATCCTACCAACCATATCATGACATTTCACCTATGGTGTTCTTCGAACAACATCATGGACGATTCCATCCAATTGAGTTTATTTCAACATACACTCACTGGCCCATTCGCCAAATGGTATGTCGAAGAAAAATCTGGGTCCCATGCGACTTTTGAATCCTTGGCCAAAGAATTTTTGACCTTCTTTCAATTTCTCATTCATCATGGCAATGGCCTTGAACTACTCTCAGATTCCAAACAAACCACTTCTACACATATTTCCAACCACATCCACGAATGGCGTCGGTGATGTAGCCTCTGCAAAGTTGACACTACCCCCCAACAGTGTCTCAATTGGTTCCTCAAATCACTTGTTTCCCTCCTTGCCAAAGATGTGGCCGCCACCTTCCCCCAGACTGAAGAAGAAGCCATTAGCAAGACCCAACAGTTTGAACTCATCTACACCCAGTCCGAATACCTATACATGATACTCCCAGATGCCCCAAGACCTGTGCCATTTGGCCAAGACAAACCTAGGATGTCTCACTCATCAAATGGATTGATTGGTAACACTACACACCAAAACCCACCGCCTCAACAACCACCCATGTATGGCACGCCTCAATATCCGTTGGCATATGGAGGAATCCCTTATTATCCTCCTCCCCCTTATCAAGAACCATACCCTGTTTCCCTACCTCCACCCATAAGTGGACCCCCATCAGCACCCCTAAACCACCCACCTATCCAACCAAGTGTCAGTACTCCCTCTACCTCGGCCTATACCCTAAGCACTAGTGAAAGCGCCACACCCTCCTATGTAGCTTATGGAGCATCACCTCAACATAATCTATACTTTCCATTTTCTTGCCCCCCACAGCCTATGGCTCCACCATAAGGACCACCACATGCTAGGGTTAATTTTGTTCAATCCTCTCCCATTCAACAATATGAAAATTTTGAACAGTTGAACATGGAAAATCCACCCCATCAATCAAACAACACCAGAAAGAAAGGAAAAAATTGGAACAATAATAATCTAGGACCAGGAGGAAACTAGAATGAACCCCAGCAAAACTAGTCTGTCAGGGGCAACCAAAACCAGGGGAATCAAAACCCCCAAGGGGGAAACAACAAAAAATGTCAAGGAAGGAACAAAAACAATGTTAAGACCACCTTCCCTTGTGCCCTTTGTAGTGATTTTGTTCACTCTACCTACCATTTCCCCCAAATCGTTGACTTTAAGCGAATGAAAGATTTTGTGAATGGACCACGTCCCTTAGCACCGCCTGCACCTCAGCAGGCCCCGCAACCATATGTGCAGCAACCCCCCCAACTGTACTACAAAACCCCATCCCACACCAAGGGGTGATAAATACCCAACCAAAAATTCAGCCTACCCCACCACAGTTGGGGCACTATCCTCCTTACCAGTGATGAAGAAGTCCTTCTGCAAACGCATAGTCGTCAGTATAGCATACCCCCTGAATTTTCTCCCACCACCTCGGAAGAAATTCCAGTCACAACCGGACCCCCTCTCATAATTCCTCGCCTTAATACTGAAACCCTCCTTCATATTCCTTGCATCCCATTGTGTAGGAATGTCCACAATCCTCAAGCTAGAGCGGCTCATAATTATAGTTTGGTCGATGACTTGGCACAATATCCAACTACCATGTCAGTCTTAGAAGTCTTTCAAACCTGTCCCACCTAGCAAAAGTCCTTACTTTTCTCCCTGGAGTAGTTGACCCGATCGATACCCGACTCATCACATTTGACCTTGACAATGGAGAACCTCGCCTCCCCACTCTTATTGCTTTTCAAATCCCTTTAAAAATTTGGAACATTATAGTTCACCGATGCATCATTGATGAAGGTGAATCCACCTATATCATGTCCAAATCCGTATGACAGAAACTTGGTTCCCCCGAAATCATACCATCTGCCATTACCTTAAGAACCTACGATGGTAGACCCTCATCCCCCGAAGGACTCTTCCAAAATGTCCCCGTTGAGCTCAAGGGAAAAACCATTCTGATTGACATTAAGGTTATTGATGCCCCTCTCGACTACAATATCTTGTTTGGTCGTAGCTACATGTATGCTATGCATGCGGCCACCTCTTCTATGTTCTGAACCATGATGTTTCCCCGTAATGGAAAGATCATTACCATCGATCAAGTATCACATTATGAGCCTAACCCTTCATCCAACATCGATAACATCCTCACTTTTATCCACACTAATCACAATGCCTATCCACTCATTGAGATGGGGCCTAGAATCTTCAAAGACCCCTCCTTTCTAGGGACATACCACAGAGAACCACCGCTCCTCCATCCCTCGGTACAAGTATGTGTTGTATCCTCCAACGAAACAACAACTGAAACTAACCTGCCTCCCACAGAGGCCTCTTTCATCCCTGACATCCCACTAGTCGCAAAACTTCTCCCTCAGGAATCCCCTAGAACTAATTCAGCTCAACCCGTTCCTGATCTTCCCCAGGGCTAGATCGCAGTTTGGGAAACAATCCCCCAATCCATTACCCAAATCCCTTTCTTTTACCCCCCACCAGGTGTACAAGCTTTCTAGGTCGTTGCAACGCTTACCCTTTTTAATATGGTGCTGGAAATCCCATTTTGGTATTTATATCCACTTGAGATGGTTCCTCAACCATCCCTCCCTCCCCAAACAGAAGGAATCTCAATGCAGATTCCCATACTCACTCCCACCATACCCCATACACCCCCACTCACTAACCCCCCTGCTACAGATGGGGGCAGGTGAAAGAAGAAGGAGCCCACGTCTCCACTTCCCCCACGCATCCAACCTCCTTGCGTGCTATGCAATAAAGACAGACACCCCACCAACAAATGCCCATCTCTCCCCAAGTTATGTAATCTCATCCAACTCCCTCGAGCACCACCACCGCTCATCGCTTCCTCCAGTATTGTCACTATCTCATAGAACACAAGTAACAAAGGACTTCAAACCAAATTTGCATGCACCATCTATTCAGAATATGGCCATTACACACACCACTGTCCAGTGTTACCTCAATTATGATAGACACTAACAGTTGTACGCCAGAGCTTTCAGCAAACACCCACCCCAAATCCTGTCACTGACATTCATTATGTCACAATCTTAGTCAACGAACACATGAGATGTCCTTTCTCTCTATGCGAATCACTTGATTATTTCACATATCAATGTCCTATGATCATTGAATATAGGCATCATCAACTGGCCCCTATTCAAAATCATACCCCCCCTCCTCCAACAAACCCGATAAATACCCTTACAACATCAATTGATATGGTTCATATCTTCCCACCAGAACCTAACGCACTCCCTTCTCCCCCATGGTTCCTAGATGATTTATATGAGGAGTTACCCCCAAATACCCCCAATTCTTGAATTCATTTCCCCACAAAAATTTTACACTCGAATACCATTTTTAACCCACAATATTTGGATATTTGGTTTATGTCGAGCGAACCATCGCAATCCCCCTCCATCAATCCCCCTATGTCTTTATCATAAGGAGACAACACCACAGTGATAGTCACTAAGGTCACTCCTCTCAATCCCCTATATTCACACCAGTTTCATTGTGATGAAGATATCTTCAAGGAGTTAACTACCCCCGATTTCCTATGGGACATGCTCCACCACAGAGCGCTCTTTCTTTCACAGAAAGCCTTCACGCTTTCTAACTGACACCCCATATACGTAGTCAAAACCAAATATTTTCTCCCATCAGGGCATATAGATTGGTTCAATAACCCTATCCCTGCCCTCGACACTTTTGAGGAAGGCAATATGGCCAATATATCCCCAACCATCAAAATAGATATTTCCATCAAATTTGGAATTATCAAGGAAATCACCATTGGCGCTGCATGTTCTCCTAAAGAACTCACTGCCTACAAAGCCCTCTTCCAGGAATACCAGGACATTTTCTCCTGGTCATACACAGAGATGCCTGGCCTTGATCCCTCTATTGTTGAACATTGCATAGACACCTGGCCTAATATCACACCCGTCTGCCAAAAACAATGATCGCTACACCCATCCAAAGCAGTGGCCATCAAAGCCAAGATTGACAAACTACGCACTGCAGGGTTCATTTACCCCATAGCCTATACGTCATGGGTCTCCAACCCTGTCCCTGTTAACAAAAAATAGGGCACCATCTATGTCTATACGGACTTTCGCGACCTCAATCACTCATGTCCCAAAGATAAATTTCCAACACCCTTCATCGACCAAATAATCGATGATTGCATAGGTCACGAGGCTTTGTCCTTCATGGACGGTTTCTCTGGTTACAACCAAATCCAAATTCACCCCGTCGATCAGTACAAAACTGCATTCACGACCCCTTGGGGCACCTTTGCATATCGTGTCATTCCATTCGGCCTCAAGAATGTCGGTGCCACTTTCCAATGGGCCATGACATACGTTTTTCATGATCTGGCTCATATCATCCTCGCATAATTAGGCAACCTCACCGGTTGATCTAAGAAACATACTTAGCATCTCCATGATCTACGAATCATCTTCCACAAGTGTCATCAGTACAATATCCGCTTGAACCCCCTCAAGTGCATATTCTGCGTCACTGATGGGTGCCTTCTTGGGTTCATAGTTTCCCAATGTGGCATCACTGTGGACCCCCTCAAAGGCCAAGGCATCTTACACTGGGGCACCCGTTTCTTTATCTACATTATTATCCCCACTGATTTTTTAATTCTTTTTGTAATTAAGTCGTTGTTTCCAACATTTTACATAGCTTTTTGTCATCACCTTTGGCGTCCTTCTTGGCAAACGCAACCCATGTCTCCCTTGGTTGGGGCATTCCTTATCACCTACTTCTATTGATATCATCCATAAACCTTGAGTATCCCACAGGCCACCTACCTCTGCTCTCTGAGTTTGTTCACTTTGTCCTGCCTCTGGCACAATTTATCCCACGTCTCGTTGTCCCCCTAACACTCGAACTAGTTGAACAGTTGTGGCCACTTATACTTCGCATATATCCCCGACCAAGGGAAGTCTTGAGTCTCCATGCATATTGACTTCATCCATGTACCTCCTCAGTTCCTGACCTCACCTAGTGGATTTCACGAAGCCCTTTGCTTCTTGGAGTCATGTCTCGCTTTTTGTCGACATCAACATAGTTTCCAGAAGGGCGACAGTATCTTGACTCTCATTACCCTTACAATGAGGAGTCTTAGATGGCACAGGGAGAACCATAATTTCTCTATGCTTTCGTTGACCCCCATAACATTCGAATTCAACACTTTCTAATGTTACGGTGGGTCTTACTCTGTGACTATTGCAGTTGTTTTTTATATTTTCCGAAGACCTCTAAACTTTGTTGAGCTATCAATGTCCATAGAATTCATGATGCTTCTTATAGGTATCATTGCCTATTGTTCATAGTATTGTTCCTCATCAGAATTGTCCTTTGCCTTTATCAAAACCACCCTCGAGGGCACTGTAGTTGTCTACATCAACACATAGTTTCAGTTATTGTACAACACCCTTTTTTGAGTTACATGACATGAGCATGGGGAATGCCCACCTCGTTTGTACACAATTTATTTTCCACACCTTGTGAAAGGTTGGGTCCTACAGGTTCTCTTCTCCCTCCAATGAGTCACTCTTGATACTCTCACTATCACTCTTTCTTACAACGGTACTCTCAGTAGAAGAAAAATTGATGAATTTCAACTATCCATATGCTCCAAACCTCATCCATCAGGGGGCATCTGTTATCACTGAAATTTTGTTCGCAAATGGTTACAGAAATCCAGCATCTTCAAACAGCTATTAGTTCACCCATGGACCAAAATTACCAAAAAATCATTTCCAAAAGGTCCAAAACTATCCAACCAGTTATAAAATCAGGATGTGATATGACTATACAGGGCACACGTGCACATGTGCCATCAAGAAACATAAGAAAAGTGCACATGTGCACGATGCGTGACTGTGGACGCTAAAAGCCACGCACACCTGAGAACGGCGCATTTATGATGTTGGTCAGCCTCCCACCCACTTTTGGTTTAGCTTCCAAGTCAATTTGACATCCAAATTTTGGCTGGATCTGGCTGGGTGGCTGGTCAAAGACCTAAAGGTGCCCTAAACAACCCCTTTTCACACTAAAATTTGGTTGCACAATACCTCAAAGTGGCGCTATAAAACAAGGCCATGGGTGCACTACATCTTCAAGGAATTCATTTGCAAGGTTATGTTTCTACTATTCTCTTGGGGAAACATCTTTTCTCATCAAGAGCATACTAGCACCATTCCATTTGAGCAATCCACATCACCTTTTGAGTGGGTTAGCTTGGGATTCTTTTACCATTTCTTTCAAGTTTTCAAGTTGTAAGAAGAGCTCAATCTTGGGGGTCCAAGATCCTTCCCTTGGAGGAATAAGGGACCCAAAGTCCCCTTTCTCTTTGGTGTTTTATTTTCACTAATACAATCCTTTCCATTGGTGACATGAGTCTTGTTTGTTTCTTGTTCTTATGTCCTTATGCAGAATAGTTTAATTGTTTTTTCCCTTCCTAGTTTAATTCTTAGCTTAGTCTTTTATGTTTATTCTTCTAACCCTTTCCTTTACTATTTTCTTGCTTAGCTAATCCAACTAAGCTTGTAAGCACCTTTGTTTTTCTCATTTAGGTGACAAAAGAGGCGCAACACCCTTCTCACACAAGGATCAAACCCGAGGTCGCATTAAAGCTGGAAGAGTTACTCACCCTACTTTGTTGGTCTTAGTGTAGAGATTGTGTGTATTATGGGGGTCACTTGAAGTTATACCCACAATTATGAGTGGAAGCCTTTCTATTTGATTTCGGGCTAGATACCTTACCCTTGCACGTGGATTGGACTATCGACTATTTCCCCAGGCATCATTGTTATTCTTGGTAACCTTAATAGCCTATATCTTTAGGGTCTTACATGAGGTGACTATGGAGGGGAAAGTCTTCACGGTAACTGGAATCGACATTGGCCAGACTCACTCAGGCTCCTTGGAGGGTATACCCACGATTATGTGTGGGAGCTTGCACCAGGGTATAAGTCTATTAAGCAGGTCGTCAACATAACTTTTCCACCCACTCTATTTTAGCCCCTTCTTGTCTTGAATTCATGACATTGGATTTTATCACCAACTAGTGACCTCGAAATAAGAATTTTTGTTTGTCTAGTTTTATTTCTAGATTTTATTAGCGAGTGTTATTTGTTTACGTAGTTGGCCATAGATTTTTTCCATAAAATATTTGGTTCAGCCAACACGAACCCTCCACGTCGTTCACGCAGGATGCAAGGGCTATCCCCAGAAGATCCATAGGGTTATCAACCTTTTCCTAATAATCCACTAGAGGGATCTCCTCAACAAAGAGAGGTCTAGGAAACCATAACCTCACAAGAGGAAGGTTCTACCTCTTTAGAAAGTTTTTGAATTATTTATGATTCTCTAGAGGCTTTTCGCATACCTCCTGGATATGAGAGACGTACTCCCTGACTAAATTCATCAGAAGAACTTGTTGTTGACACTTCTAGAATACCGATCGGACCCCATATAGGCCCTAGAGCCAAGAATCCCCTTTGGACTACTGACATATTTAGAATCTCGCCTCGCACGGTGCGGGACCTTTACAGCTCAGGAGAAGATGTTGATATACCTGTCATCTCCCAACTTCCCGAAATGTCTCTTACCTACACAATACCTTTAGATCATTTTAATGGTACAAACATCAACACCACCATCATTCCAAACACATAGTCAGTTGGTCCTATCTCAACATTTTATCTCCAGATGGCCCATGCTACTATGGTGCCACACGTTATGAATATTCCCACTGGAAATGTGGTGGTTAACCAAGCTCCCATCGGTACACCACTTTCATCTAAACCTATCCTGTCACTTCCTCCTAGGTACCAAGCTTTGAATCCTTCCACTGTCGTCCCTACCCAAGTTCCATCCAAATTTTTTGGACTTTTTTTCCACCTGGGTACAATGTTACTATCGGTTTTGTTCCTACACCTTCCCAGGTCCTCTCCAGAGGGTCTTATCTACCTTTTCCTTGGAGATCTAGCCCTAGTGGCTCCAATCCAATTGGGAGAACCAATCACTCTTTCACTTTCGATTACCAGATTCTCATTGGAGGGAAATATCATGTTGGGGGTTATCCTCCACTTGGAGGACAACCTCGGGTTGGACTCTATAACCCACTGTATGGACAGAACACATCCGGATCACTAGCCCACCTTTGGAATCTCCTTTCCCAAGGAAATCCACAATCATCTAGGGGGGGAAATCCCAAAGTCAACTCTTTTGTTCCCCCTCACTTGGGCCAGTCATATTAGGGTTCTTTGAATCCCACTTGGGGTCCACACGTTCACTCTAGTGTCCATTTTCAAGGAAACATTTCCAACCAACCCAACCCCATGGGCTACATGCCTCCACATCCACATCTGAATTTATCAGGAACTTTGACTTACATGTAGGCTACTTATGGTCCTACTGGTATACCAACGGGACTTCCTCCCCAAAGTCACGAGTACCCTCAAGTGAATCGACAGTTTCCCTTTTTAGCCACTTTGGATTTACTCGACTTGTCTAGAATATTGTATGATCCTATATTTCATTCTCCCCATTGGCTCATTATACTAGCCAAGATATCGTCCAACATTCCCAAATTTGGTGATAAACTAGGAGAAGACCCAAACAACCATGTTATGACTTTTCACCTTTGGTGTTCATCCAACTCTTTGATGGATGACTCCATTCAGTTACGACTCTTCCAATGAACTCTCACAGGTTTGGCCGCAAAGTGGTACATAGAATTACCGTGAGGCTTCTTTAATGACTTCAACACCCTCACCATGGATTTTCTCACATATTACCAATTTCCCATCCACTATGAGATAGGAAACGAGATTTTGAGTTCCTTTAAGCAATCTTCGTCCACTCATATTTCTGATCACATCCATGAGTGGAGACAAATATGACGTTTGATCAAATTCGACCTTCCTGGTCAATTATTGGTTGAATGGTTCACCAAATCATTCGTCAATAAAATATCATGTGATATTTCCATGGGTGGAGTTTTCACTGAAGAGTAGGCGATCAGTCACGCTCAGTACCTAGATATTGTTTATTCAAAAACAGTATGACTTACTACCTGATGCTCCTCGCCCTTCTACCATTGCTACCTCAACAACCCCAGCATCTTCTCATGTTTTTGATGGAATGATTGGCACTTTCCATGCTGACGCTAAATCTGTGTCGACCACTCTCACCAATCCCAAATCTCCTGCTTCTAATGTTCAAAGTGCTCCGACTCCTACTCCTTCCACCGGCAAACATTCTAAGGTTAACTTCGTTCAATCCACCCCTGCCGGAAAAAATAAATCTAAAAAAGGAAAGGGTAAGAATAAGGAGGATAGAAATAATAACCCCCAATCTGATAAACCCAAGACACATTCTGTTGATGATAAGGCTAAGCGTAAACCTTGATATCCTTTCCTTATCTGTGGCGATGATCACTACATGAAAGATTTTCCAATACGCGATGAGGTCACTAAGTTCCTTCAAGGGACCGGAAAGCCTCCCACACCTGTCGTTTTGTCACAACCTTTCCCTTCTCAATAGTAGGCCCAATTGGTCATTCATGACCAACCCTCTCCTTCCACCACTTCATATGTCCTTATGTGTACTGGTAATTCTACCAAGAATGGCGTTACCATCACCACTCGAGCCAAAGATTATTCTCCTTCAAAGGAGAAAGTTGATAGTTTACCACCTTCATTGGTTCAACCGCCTCCTTCAACTTCACCTCTCAATAGTCCTCTTCATATTGAACGACCAAGTCCCGATACAGTTCTCCGCCCCCCTCCAAAGGGTGTTGTTCGGAAGTATGTCTTCAATCCTCATGCACGTGCTGCTCAAAACTACAGTATTATAAAAGATCTTTCACTAGCACCCTCTGCGATGTCAGGTCTCGAAGTCCTTCAAAGTTGTCCCACTCAATGGAAGGAAATGTTAAAGGCCATCGGAGGAATTGATCCCACAGATATGAATTTGATAATCTTTGACTTAGAAGATCACATTCCAAGGCTACCTCCTTGGTTAGCATCTCAGATTCAAGTTTTTTTCGAGAACAAGAATATCTGTAAATCATTATTGACGAGGGTGCCTCGACGTGTGTTATGTCTATTTCTTTTTGGAAATCCATTGGCTCTCCTCCCCTTACCGAATCACAAAATACACTTAAGGCTTTCAATGGTTCTGGTTTCAAACCCTATGGTGTTCTTCCCTCATTGTCTATTACGTTGGAAGGCAAATCGGTCAATGTTGAGGTCGAGGTCTTTGATGCACCTCTTGATTATAACCTCTTACTTGGCCATAGCTGGATTGATTCCATGTGTGCAGTTGTGTCCACACTTTTCTGTGTTTTACGTTTCCCACACCAAGGAAAAGTAGTTATTGTCAACCAACTGGCCTTTTTTAACTTTGATTCCCGTACTAGAAATGTACCATATCAAAGACACGTCCTGGGTATAATAACGTTGGTGTGGGTCACCTGAAAGCTTCCACTTTATTGTGTACCTTCCCAATACCACCACCTAATGTTCCACCTCCTTTTTTCACCTCAATCGACATGATTTCCACCTATATCCGCGAAACCCCCGTGTCTCATGACCCATGGATAGTACCCGATCATGGTGATTATCTTTACTATGGAGAAAAAATCCCCTTCAGTCCAGTTGAATCTGCTTATCAAGCCATTCAATCGGCAACCCCTTCTACTCCCTCTCTTGGTGATTCATCTCCTGATCCATTTAACGTCATATTTCCTATGGATGAGATGATCATGTCAGTTATGTCCAAGGAATACACCCCATGGGATGATGGACAGCATCGTTCCATTATCTTCCTAGAGCAACACACCATCGAGAGTTACCAATGGATTTCGACTTCATCGACCATTGTTGTCATTTCCTATGTTCCCGATTCAACACATGATGTGCTTTATGAAGGGAACCTGAGTAAAATTTCACCCACCATTCCTCTTGACATATCCATTAAACCTGGAGTCGTCGAAAATGTTCACATTGGAGACACATGTTCTGATGATGAAGTCATCACTAATAAAGCTATCTTTCAAGAATTTTGTGGTGTTTTCGCTTGGAGATACGAAGAGATGCCAGGTATTGATATCGATATCATTGTGCATGAAATTAAGACCTACCCAGACACTAAACCAGTTCAAAAGAGATTTCACTCAGTCCACCCTCATAAAGCCACTCCTATCAAGCTAGAATTTGAAAAAATTCTTAAGGATGGATTTATCTATCCTGTGGATTTAACCGATGGTGTATCCAATCTAGTTCTAGTCAACAAAAAACAAGGCATGATTTGTGTATGTGTTAATTATAAATATATTAATAAAGCTTGTCCTAAGGACAATTACCCAACCCCCTTTGTCGATCAGATTGTCAATGATTGCGCCGGGAGTGAAATCTTCTCTTTAATGGATGATTTCTTCGGCTATAATCAGATTAATATTTTGCCTGCGGATCAACACAAAACTGCTTTCATTTGTCCTTGGGGTACCTTTGCCTACCGGAAACTGCCTTTCGGTTTAAAGAAAGCTGGTGTGACTTTTCAACGCACCATGTCTTATGCTTTTCACGATATCAAGAACATCGTACAACCATATCTCGATGATCTATCATCATATTCCATATGTCGCCAAGATCATCCAGCCCATCTCCAAGCCATTTCCATTTGCTGTCGTTACTATCGTATACGTTTAAACCCACACAAATGTGTTTTTTGTGTGGAGTCCGGTCGACTTCTGAGTTTTATTGTGTCACTTCATGGAATTAGGGTGGACCCTTTGAAGGTTGAGGCTATCCTTAATCTACCTCCTCCTTCCACATTACGCCAGATTCAAAGTTTGCAAGGGAAGGCAAACTTTTTGCGTCAATTCATCCCCAATTACGTTGAGTTAACGTTAGTATTTACTCGAATATTGAAGAAGGGTTATGATTTTTTATGGGACAATACTTCCAACAAAGACTTCAAAGCTTTGAAACTTTCCCTAACCATTACACCACTGCTTCTCCCACCCGATTATAGTCGAGACTATTTCCTCTACCTCATCACTGTGGACTCTACCATTGCCATGGTTTTAGTGCAAGAAGATGATTCACACAATGAACATGTAATTTATTATTTGAGTCAGAGTCTCATGACTACCGAATCCAAATACCTACATGTGGAAAAATTCGCCTTGGAAGCTATTCAAGATGTTCAACGTTTCTGTCACTATATCCTATTACGCAGGACCACTATTATTTCCAATTGCAACCCTATGCAGCATATCCTTACGCGCCAATTTCTAGGGGGAAAGTACTCCAAATGGATAGTGATTCTCCAGGAGTTCGACTTAGAGTTTGAATGCACTAAGTCTAAGAAATCATTGGTTTTCGTCGAACTAATATGTGACCTTCCCTCCACTGAGACAGAAAACGTGGCAGAGGATTCCTTTCCTGATGAATCCCTTTTTCTAATTAGTTCTGATGATGCTTGGTACGGAGATATTATCATCTATCTCTAGACTCAAACTTTTCGACCTGACCTTTCTAGCACAGAGAATCATCGTATACAGTATCAAGCCCGTCAATACATAATTCTTGGTGACACTCTTTATCGCCGTGTTGTTGACTCTATTTTCCGACGTTGTCTCACCTATGATGAGGCTGAGAAATCTTTGAATGACTACCACTCTAGAGTATGTGGTGGTCATATGTCTGGGTATGCCACTGCCCAAAATATCTTACAAGCATGGCACTTCTGGCCTTCTTTGTTTAAAGACTGTATTAATGTTATCCAGAAGTGTCATGCTTGTCAAACGTATAATAACAAGATAAGATCTCATCTCGCTCCTTTACACCCTGTAGTTTTCGTTGGTCCTTTCGCAAAATGGGGTATTGACTTCATGACATGTAACCCTCACTCAGTCAGGGGGCATGGATACATCATCGTAGCCATGGATTATTTCACTAAATGGGTCGAGGCGATGCCTACATTTGATAATACCAGAAAACCTGCAACCTTGTTCATATTCAATCATATCATCACTCTATTTGGAATCCCGCAAGCTATCATCACTGATCATGGTATCCATTTTCAAAATTTCATGATGTCCAAGCTTACTGAAAAGTTGGGTCTTCGACATGAAAATTCAACCCCCTATTACCCATAGGCCAATGGCCAGGTTGAAGCGATAAATAAATTTCTTATCACTATGCTTCGACGGATAATAGAAATTCATAAGACAAGTTGGCACACAATGTTTTTTTCATCATTATGGGCCTATCGGACATTCGTGAAGTCTGCCATGAGATTTACACCTTTCCAATTAGTGTATGG
>JASDQU010682135.1:65357-77280 GCA_032191745.1 Picea mariana
CTTTTTCCTATGCTTACCGGGAACCTAGAAATCTTTCGACACATCCTCTCCTTGGGAGGATATTCCAGTAATCTATTGGATGTCTTTTGCATGGATTGGATACCTCTTGTCTAACCATAGACTTATGTCATGCACCCTACTTATCTGAAACTTCGTACACCATGCAATCTCACCCGTGGTACCAAAGACTAGTAGGTCTCTCAGGTTCATGATGGTCGAATTGAATAAGTTGATGAAGTCTTATTTTGGCACAAATTGCATACCTCTTAGTCCATCCGAGGCCATCTCCCAAAAGACATATGTGTGCATCTGTGGGAACAATAGTGAATCCATGAGGTCAATGTCGAGGAGCTTAACATGATCCACTTTCCCCTTTAGATCGCCCATGACCTCGACCCGGGGGTCATAGGGTTCATCTGGTACCGCTTCTTTCACCATGGCATTTTGGCTAGTTGTGGCTCTTGGCATTCAAGCTTCTACGACCAGTTAAGGATGGTAGATTTCACAATGGTACCAACTAGTTCACTCTACTGAATTCAGAAATGGCTATGCTTCTTTTGGAAATGATGCATTCTCGGGCAAGTTATTAGGGCCTTATACTTGTCTTGATAGGTAATTTTAGCAATAACTATTGTTCATCATGACTATATGGATGCAACGGGATCTGAGTTGTCCGACGAGATAGTTTAACAAGGTAAATCCTACTGGTCGATTCTAGAATTTACTTATTTTCATGAGCGGAATAGGGACGTGGCTAATTTCAGACCTTTCAGTTTGAAGGTTGGGTATCCAGGCATGAACTTCAATGGAATATTTGCATAACACGGATTTATGGCTTAACGGACTTCAAACGTGGTATCAAAATGGCAATAAAGGCTGTGACTAAACTAGGTTTGTGTGGCATATGGATTCAGACCATATTCGGATTCATCATTTCTTCGACCACAGAGGCTGTCCCTATCATCTTAATGACTATCATTAATGGATTCTCTTAAGCTTTGGATCATGCATTGTTGAGTCATTAGTTCATTATAAAACAACACTTAATCAGAAAATGAACTATGTGTCATGGTGCAACACTGTGCATATTGACTTTAATACTGAACTTACAAAAATTTCAAAAAACTCAAATCTAACTATTGTACAAGCTATTTTGGACTAGAGAGAAAGTACCTCTTCCTCAGTTGTGAGACAGGTAAGGCTTCAGGCGAGCGCCATTCACCCATCTTGGTCGCAGCAGACCATCCAGTTGTGTGAGTCAGACAGCTCCTGATGGTCGGATCTTCGCAATCATGAATGGTCCCAACCAGTGCATATGCATCTTTCCAGGATGCTTATGGTATCGGCTATCATAGAGTAGCACCTTGTATCTTTTTGTGAATACTTTGGTTTTAATGTGCATGTCATGCCAAGATTTATGTCTTGCTTTTTCAATCAACTAATGAAAGTCTGCTAGAAATCTGTTCTCCTTGAGTTCTTGTAGTTTTGTTAGTCTCTGCACAATGGATTCATCTTATGTCATGCGTGTGACTTGCACAATATACAAACTTGGAGTGATGAACTCTGCAGGCACCACTGCCTCTCTCACATAAACCAACTGGAATAGTGTGTACCTATGGATATTCTTTGTGGCTGTCTTTTAAGCACATATTATAGCTAGAACTTGGTCATCCCAGTCCTCCCGGTTTGTGCAACAAACATTTGTTAGTCCCCTTTCCAAGATATTGTTGAAGGCTTTGACTGTTTCGTTGGCCTATGTGTGGTATGGACTGCTCTTGTGATGTTGAATCAGAAATTCCGTTGTAAGTGTTTATATAGTGATGTTAATAAAATGAGCTCCATGATCACTAGTTAGGATCCTGGGACATCTGAATCGAGTAATGATATTCTCAAAAATGAACCTAGCAGCAGTATCTATCAAACAGTATTGTACAGCTACTACTTCTGCCCAACAGGTAAGGTAGTCAATCATGGTAATGATGTACCTATATTTTGAATGTTTGGCTATGGGGTTGATTGGTCCAATGAAGTCAACTATTGTTATAACCCTAATTTGCACTAGACATGCTTACCTGGAACCAGGCCATCTCAGATTCCTTCTTTGCCAAAGCATTGCTAAACAACTCTTCTTAAAAACAATTTTTATAAAGGCCCACGTGCCCTGCTCTATTACTGCACGCGTGTACATGCTCACTGACCCAAAACAGTCCGCATGTACCTACAAAAGCACAAAAAAAAGAAAGTTGTTGATAGAACACGCAGCTTTGGGTGAGTTATCTAAACCTTCTAGCCATGCATGGTTGAGGATTCATCCAAATACCTAGCTTCTTCTAGCCTATAAAAGAAGGGTTAGGGGTCCCATTTGGAGGAGGAGAATCATAGTAAAGAAACTATACCCAATTGTATATTCCCTTTGTCCCAACCCTTTAGCCTTCCTTGTGCAAAGAGAAAGATAGAGCAAAGAATTTGGAGGACATTTGAGGAGGAGCCCGGGACCAGGTTCATGGAGCAACGGCCGGCTTCATCATTGTAAGTTGATTTTTTGAAGTTAATAATAAAGAAATACTTTTCCCGTCCCACCATATGAGGTTTTCATGGTTTATTGTATACTTTTTTATCGAATCTCTAACCCATTAATCTATATATCAAATGCATGTGGAGTTTATTGTTTTTTTTATGTGAGTTCAGGTCATCCTTTAGAGGAGAGTTGCAATCAAAAAGCAATCAAGCGTAAGGAAGGATCTACATCAAACGCCCAAAATAAGGTATGCTCATTTGATCTTCTTAAATATGTGTTTTCTTAAGAATAATGGGGATTAGGTCTAGGGCGACGGTAGAAAGTAGAAATCTTTAGGTCTTTTCTGCATGCATAATTTAACCCTAAGTGCTAGTTCATAGAGGGATTTCCCTCTCACAATAGAATTGGCAACCGTACTGGGGATATCTCTAGGGTTCTTGGGGATATTTTTGGGTATTTTTAAGAACTGGTTACATTTTCCTGTTTTTAAAGTTTCTGCAAAAGTTTGAGCTAACAGAGATTCTGGTCTTCCATACCAGTTATCTCTGTTTCTTTGCTTGACTGTAATTTTTTTTCCAAGACCCACAAAGATACATGGGGCATGTATAAGGTCTGCACACATGTACCCATGCCCTACATTCTCATAGCCCACTTTTCCACGCTAGCTGAGGAGGTGACAGTCACGTGTATGATCCCAGAAAATTTCTTTTAAAGAGGTAGTCATCCTCTCCCTACTCAGCATTAGTCCTTCTCAGGGGTTTTTTGGAACTCTTTCTAGTCTTTGTTGTTTGTAGTCTATAGCTTAGGTTTCACCTCAGATTGGTTTGTTCTATGAAGTTTTCCTTGAATTTTTTTCTTTTTCTGTTTAAAGTGTCTGAGTCTTCAAGAGATTCTGGTTCTCAGTACCAGGAGTCTCTGTCTGGGCTGGCTTGCTTGGCTTTTATTTTTTTTAGAGTTTCAGATATACACACAGCCTATATAAGGCCAGCACGTGTGTACACACTCTCTGACTTTACATAGCTCGTGTGCACACTCTTATTGTGGTGTTGTTAGCAGTGTGCTTGTGGAGAGAATTTTTGTTGAAGGTAAGGTAGTCATCCTTTCTTTTGACAAGAATTATACCTCTCAGGTTTGGGTCTCTGTCATAGCGGTCAATATCTTAGGTTTGATCACAGCAAAATCTTTCTTTTTTCATTTAGAATTTTTCCTCAAAAATTTTATGTTATAGGGTTTTTAGACAAGTGTGAGAGTCCAATTTTAATTTGCTTGTGTGTGATTTTTTAAAAATGACTCTTTGCGATCTGTGCTTAGGCCAGAAAGTTTTCTTGGCTTTGACTTGTTGATATTTTTCCTTTTTTCTTTGTGAGCATTCAAAAAAAAAAATCTTTTATTTCTTTGTTGGTTAAAAAGTGTTGTTTTTCATTAGTAACCAAGGAAAAGTATTTGCTTTCATAAGTTCTTGACAATTTACTTAGATCATAAGTAGCTCGTAGTCGAGTGAAATCTTGCTTTGAGTTTGTTGTTCAAAGATCTTAGAAAAAAATTTAATGTTGAAAAGTTATTTAAGAGTTAAGTGAAGTAAATGTTTTTGTTTCCAGCTTTCTATTTATTTTTCTTCATCTTTCAAACATCACTAGTTTCACTTTCATAACCTTTGACTTAAAACAAGCCATAAAAATTAACGCTGAATCTAAAATTCATTAGACTTTTTATGTTTGTAGGGTCAACCAACTAGTTTAGGGTTAGGGCCTTGAATTAGGTTGGAGAGGAAACTCTTCAAGGCCATTAAAATCAAACATTGGAGTCTGAGTTAGGGAGTATCAAAGTCCAATATCGTAAAAGTTATCTGGTACCCCCCTCTAACACAGGGGATAAACACGAGGTCACGTGCGGGAAGGTAGCGGAGATAACCCCTCCAAAGCTGGACCAATCGTAGTGGAGAACACATATAGAAGGCTTGTCTTCGAATTCTGTCGACTGCATTTGCCACAGAGCTTCATGGTCTTGAATCTATTCGAGGTCCTCAGTTTTCTTTTGGACCACTCTCTTTCAATACCCTTGACAGGTTTTGGGCTCGATACCCTACTCATTGTGGTCTACCCAACTTTTGACTGTACTCGCCTGGTGATTGTTCGCGCATTGGCAACCTAGTTGCCTATCTTTTTAGGGACATACACAGGTGACTGCGGGGGTATACCACGGTACCTAGGATAGACATCGAGCCATGCTTTGTAGAGTATACCCAGAGGGTGCTTCCGTGTTCAAGTTTCACTTGCACCGGTAAGTTGCTCTAGTGTTGGTTGTTGTAACTGTTCTTCCAATTAGTTTAGTGTTTGCTTGTTTTATCTTGTAGGGACTTTTTAGTGTGTGTTGTTTTTTGAACGAATAAATAGCCCTAGAGTGTCTTTGATCTTCTCACACAGTGGAGGATCATGAGCTCCATCGGTCACGAAGGATTCAGGGCCTATCACCAGTTCCATTGGAGCCACCCCCGCCACCACTAAGGCGAAAGCTAGACCAACAAGGGTCTTTTGAAGTGACCAGGTCACAAGAAATTTTGCCCGACCAACATCCAGAGGAAACGACCATTTTAGACTTTGGATAAAAATCTCTTGGTCCACCTAAAACTCTAACCACTGATCTTTTGGCACCCAGCATCGTACCGATTCACCCTTATGAGTTCCAGACAGTGTCACACGCAGCAATGGAAACAAATGTTGTCACTCCCTCTGGGAATTCTTCAATTCCCACTACGGTTGTCACCGTAGGAGAGTTTCCACCTCCTAACCCACCATCATCGGTCTGAGCCACCATGGTCTCAGTTGCCTCTACCTCTCATAGTGGTCTGATCCCATCTATGGTGGCATCCACAACCCCTTTCCCACCAAGTGCGATAGGCCCTCTATTCTCATACGGGATGCCTAGCTCAGGTACAAGTCATGTACTTTCCTACTCCACTTCAAAAACTTTAGGTATGGGGGCAAGGAGCTCTAATGCTCCTCTGCAAGGTCACATGGGGGGCACTTCAGCTCCTTTTAATGCTTTCCCTTATGGGGAAGGTCATATACCTCCTTCGTCCCCTTTTCTCGATGGCATGCATCAGCAACCCGTCGGGCCACCTGCACACCATAGTTTATTTGGAGTAGGGAGTCAAGGACCACCTTCACATAATATGTTGGTAGGTTCAACACCATTTTCTTTGTTCGGTGTGTTTGTGTGAGCGATATTTCTTGCAAGGGGGGCTAGAACGCAAAAAATAGGTTAAAAACCCACTTGTCCAAAGTTTCAGATGATAATGCGCCCAATATAAGTCACGAGCAAGTCTGAGCGGTCCAGATTTGAGCGCCTAGATCAACGGCGCATATTGGATTCCGTACCCCCCTTGCCTTTTTACCTTTAAGCGGGGGGGGTCTGGAATCGGGGGCGCACCTCTCCAACGATCTAGATCAGTGCGCCCAGATCAACGGCGATGAAGACAATTCTGAACCCCCCCCCCGCCTTTCTACCTTTAAGTGGAGGGGGGGGGTCCGGAATCGTGTATGTAGTTTTCCGATGGCCACGATCGAGGAGCCCGGATCAACGGCTCATGAGTAGCCTCATCTCTCTCAGGTACCCTGTCTTTAACCCACGCGGGCCCTTCCCCCATCATGTCATCTTCCTTCCCGCCTTTCCACTGATGCCTTGTGTCATCGCTCCCCTCTCTCTCACTCGTCCACATGGCCTTTTCCCCATCTCATCATCCATTTTCCGCCCGCCACGTGTCCTTTTCCCTCCACGTCGACCTCTCACTGAAATGCATCCCCTACGTCTACCCTCTTGCTCCCTATGCTCGTTCATTTTTCCAAGTGTCTCTCCTACAACCCTTCTCGCCTCCCTATCTGTTCAGGCCTCATCCTCGTAATCCAACACCACCACCCCTGTCATGCGCCCCATCCTTCACGCTGGCCTCCATGCCTACCCGTCCTTCAAGCTGTTCAGTTATTCCAGGTGGCGGCGTGAGGAGTATCCCATATCCCGAAATGCTGAGTTGGCTAGGCCATTCTCAATCCCAAGAAGCAGTTATTGAAGCGGTTGGTCGTGGTTAGACATCGTCTCCGCCATAATGGGAAAGTCTTGCATTGGATTAAAGGCACGTCGATTCGCCGAATAAACTGTCAAAAGATCGATCGCATCCACCATAAGTTGCACGATTATTCAAAGATTGCGGCTGCAGAATTGTCAGAAGCCATGCAGACGCAAAGCTTTCAATGCAGTTTCTTGGTTCCGCTGTTGTTGTTGTTTTGAGTATATGTAGGCATTTTTGCCATTTTTGTATCTATCGATGGTAGATCTAAGCTCCCGACTGTAAAGTTTCAGCCAGCATTCTGGTTTCCTGGTTATGCCTCTGTGTTTGAGATTTCTTGGTTTATAACAAACAGTTCTCCTTTTTCCATCTATGTTTAGTCTCGTGCTGGAGAGTTCATAGTTGAATGATTCACATGGATTTTTACAGTTATGTTATGATAAAGGATTTGTTGTGACATTTTTGTATTCTCTGGTTTTCTGTGTTTGAATATAAAGAGACTTTGTGTTCGAATGCTTTCTCCTCCAGTCTGTTACGAACTTGATGTCTGTGATAGACCTTTGCACTCTCCTCATGCAATTCTTCCACCTACTCACCATTTTACTGCAACTCACTGTTTGGAGTTTATCAAGACCTCACTCGTTCATGCATGCCTGGTCTAGTTTCTGAGTTGAGACGATATTGTTCTGAGTTTCCCTCCATTTGATCACCCCTTTAAAACAAATCGTGACATTAAATTGATGGGCATCGGGCTCTGCTCCTGCAAGCAATCCAGGAGTGACCTCCGATAGCCAACATTTCTGGCGCCGTTGCCAGGGACGAAGTTGAATATTTTCCCTGGGATTGAACGACAAAGATTAAGATGATTCTGAAGGTGCATCAGATATCAGAACTTGAAGATTGCTACTGTGCACCTGGTGACTCCACTGTGACGACTCCACTGTGGTGAACCCACTTGATTAGTTGTGGCTTCCGACGGCAGACACACGCGGTCTCATCCACAACTGCCTCTAGCGGTTACTGAAGAAAATCCAGAGGTGACTCTCAGAAAAGGAAAGGCTCCTCAAGGAGAAAGCTTCGCCTATGAATCGGGTATTTCTCCACCTCCTTCTATAAGAACTCCATTTTCTTATTCTTGGCTTCCTAGTCGCCCTCCCTCTGAGGTTTCCCGATTTTTAAATTTCGGGAGTGTTCCTGCTGAGTTTTCTCCTCCTGGTCCAGTATCAGAGGGAGAGATCCTTGTCACTCCCCCCTCCCTGGAAGTTGTGCCCCAGTACAGACCCCTGGCCTCAGAATATTTCACTACTCCTCCTTTTATTACTACTGCACAAAGATAAGCAGTTGCACATTCAAGTCCCTTAGACTTCTCTCTGTTTTCCCCGTCGTCTCCTGTGAGGACCCCTTTTCCTACCTCTCCTTCTCACACTCCTTCTCCTCCCAGTTCTCCTCCACCTAATATCCCTATGGCTGGTGCTAATCCCCCACTAAACAGAATGGATACCATAGTCGCTGCTAGATATGCTCCTTTGGTCCTACCCCATCCTATGAATCCTCTCCCTGCTGGAGACTACTTGAAGTATATGCCCAAGTTCACTGGGGAAGGAGACATAACTGCAGAGGAGCACCTGGCTGCTTTCTACAGTTATGCAGATAATATGAAAATTGAAAATGAAGATGTCTATATGAGAGTCTTTGTTCAGAGCTTGGATGGTGAGGTGAGGAAGTGGTTCAGGGGATTGGCCCCTGGATCTATTGCCGGAATTGAAGCCCTGGATATTGTTTTCTTGAGGCAGTGGGGAGATAGAAAAGATTACATATATTATATGACTGAGTTTGGGTCTCTGAAGAAGCAAGAGGGAGAGTCAGTCTCTAACTTCTCCAAAAGATTCAATAAAATGTATAACAAGATTCCTGTAGAGATAAAACCATCAGAAGCCTCTGCTCAGATTTCCTATGCTGGAGCATTTGACCCTGATTTCTGTCTTTTATTAAGAGAAATAAGAGCTACCTCCTTAGCTCAGATGCAAGATACAGCTATAGAGGTAGAATCCAACATATTGGTAGCTGACAGACTGAGGAACAGGGATGACACAGATAGGAGAAAGGGGAAGTCAGAAGTCTCAACTTCCGGCTCATCACTGCCCCACCCTCAAGTAAATGAGCTGACCCAGGTGGTGAACTTTTTGAAAGAAGAAATGGAGAGATTGAAAGTAGAAAGAAAACAAATGAACAAGGGCCCTCAGAGCACTGAGAACAGAACAGGTTTTAGAAGACCAAACAATTTTGCTCCTCCAACCATGCACAAAGAGAAGGAAAGAGACAGAGAAGACCAAAGAATTCAGGCTCCCTTCCAAAACAATTTTGTGGCTGATGAAAAAGAAAGAGAAACAGATGAGCCTGAGCCTAAAATCCACTCCTTAGAGGTCACTCCTCCTTTCCCTCATCTAACCCAGTCAGCATATGAGGAGTCTCTCATGAACAGTCAGCTAAATGAATTGAGCAAGGGAGACAAGGCTAGCGATGGCCGAGGCAGGTATAACCTGAGATCTGACAAAAGGGCAGTAGCACCTGATATTCCTGAGCCGTCCACTAGAGTAGAGAAGCATGATGATGAGGTAGCAGACAACCACAGAGGTAAGAAGGCCCAACCCCTCTCTCCCATTGCCCAAAATCATGTTCCTGAAATTAGAGAAATTCCAAAGCTTACATCCTCTTTTAATTTCAAGCATGAGATTCAAAAGATCAGGATCCCTGTACCCCTCACTGAGCTAATTAAACATGGAGAATTTAAAAAACGCTTCTCTGACCTTTTGAAATCTGAAGCTTCAGGCCCATCCACAGACTTCATAAACCTCCAAGATGAAAAGACAGCAGTTGTCCTAGGCCCCATGGTGGAAGACAGAGATGATTCATCTCCTCCTTTCTACACCTCTCTAAACATACATGATAAGGTATTGCACAATTGTTTGATGGATTCAGGGGCCTCTCATAACCTCATGCCCAAAGCCGTCATGGAAGAGTTAGGACTGGAAGTCACCTGAGCCTATCATGACCTCTATTCTTTTGACTCCAAGGAGAGTGCAGTGTTTGGGAGTCATCAAGGACCTGGTAGCCTCCATGTTTCAGCTGCCCATGAAGAGTATGATCATGGATATTGTGGTAGCTGATGTTCCCCCCAAGTTTGGCATGTTGTTGTCAAGGTCTTGGATTAAGAGACTTGGAGGGACGTTATAGATGGATCTCACATATGCCACCATCCCAGTATTTGGAGGGGAACATAGGAGATTATACAGAGAAGCTCAGCTGGCCTACATTGTCAGTGATGAAGCAGACCCCACTAATCACCCCATCTTTGCACTTGACACTAGCTTAGGGTCTAGCTTGTTACAGGTCACTGAGACCCTTGAGGCCCCTTTGCAAATCAGAAATCAGCCCACTATCAATCAGGAATTGCCTCCTCCAACCACCTCTGTTTGGAAAATGTTCTTTGACGGAGCCTCTTCCAGTATAGGTGCAGGTGCCGGAGTGGTATTCAAATCCCCTTCTCAAGAGACCATATCACTGTTATACAAGCTGGAATTTGAAGTCACCAACAATGTGGCAGAGTATGAAGCTCTGGTTCTGGGATTAAGAGCTGTAAAGGAAATGAAAATCAAGGAGATAGTTGTGTACGAAGATGTAGAGCTGATTGTCTAGCAGGTAAAAAATGTTTATCAGGCTAAGCATCCTCGACTCAAGAATTACAGGAACGAGGTATGGGACCTAGTTGATAATTATTTTCTGGCTTTTAACATCTCTTTCATTCCAAGGGAAGAAAATGCCCTAACTGACTTTCTATCCTTCTCAGCTAGTTTGTTTGAAGTTCCTGCGCCACCCACTACCCAATCTGATGTCGAGATAAGATACAGGCCCGCTGTACCAGACAATGTCAAACATTGGAAGGTATTTGAAGATGATCAGGAGATCGAAAAGTTTCTCCAATCAGTAGATGACTTTTCTGCATTGCACATTGATGAGGACCCTGACACGGAAGATGACAATCACCCTGAGGAGTTGATGAACGAAATTGCTAACCATCAAATTATTCAACTACCAAGCAATCACATACCAAGAGGTCTGATCCCATTAGAAAGGTTGTTCGATGGGAATGATGTGGCAGTAAGGGGGAGAGTTTCAGGTGATGATGTTGATACGACTGAGTGCAACATAGGCACACCAGAGGAGCCCAAGTTTGTCAAGCTGTCAAGGAGTTTGACCAAGGAGCAGAGGGCCGAATACACTGAGCTGCTGAAGGAATTTGCTGACATGTTCATGTGGACCTACAAAGACCTCAAGACATACTACACGTCAGTCATTGAGCACAAGATCCCACTAAAAGATGAGGCTAGACCATTCAAGCAGAAGCTGAGACAGATAAACCCTACCCTACTACCTATCATGGAGAGGGAGGTGAAGGAGCTGCTAGATGCCCAAATCATTGTCCCCTTGAGATACTCTGACTGGGTAGCCAATTTGGTCCCAGTGAGAAAGAAGAGCGGAGAAATCAGACTCTGTGTCGATTTCAGGAACCTGAACAGGAGTTCAAGGAAGGACAATTATCCCCTGCCCAACATGGAACATATATTGCAGAAGTTCACTGGTGCATCTAAGATATCCATGATTAATGGTTTCTCTGGCTACAATTAGATATCAGTCATGTTGGAGGACAGGGAAAAAACAACCTTCACCACCCCTTGGGGTACATTCATGTATGCCAAGATGCCTTTCGGACTAATAAATGCGGGAGCAACATTTCAGCGAGCCATGGACATAGCCTTCATCATAGAAAAGGATAAGTTCATGGTGATTTACTTAGATGACATAACAGTCTTCTCCAAGACTGATAAAGAACACCACTGCCACTTGAAGAGGGTTTTCCTGAAGTGTCGCGGGTTTGGCCTTTCCCTGAATCCCAAGAAATCATTGTTTTCCATGAAAGAAGGGAAGCTGTTAGGCCATATGGTTTCAACAGAGGGAGTGAGAATTGATCCTAACAGGGTAGAAGCAATCCAGGCCCTGTCACTTCCCAGATCTAAAAAGGAGGTCCAAGCATTTTTGGGAAGGATTAATTTCCTGAGGAGGTTTGTTTCAAATTTTGCTGAATTGGTGAAACACATCACAGCCATGCTCAGGAAGGGGAATGAAGTGAAATGGACTACCGAGCCCAGAGAGTCTTTTATCCAAATAAAGAAAGCATTGACTGAGGCTCCTGTGCTAATCAGTCCAGATTATTCCAAAGACTTTCTGATATTTTCTTTTGCTTCCTGTGATACAGTAGCGGCAGTTCTGTTGCAGAAAAATGA
>JASDQU010682137.1:43286-60738 GCA_032191745.1 Picea mariana
TTAATTTGGTCATGTTTTATCACATTATTTTATTAATATGTGAGTTTTTAAGGTAATACATATACCATATTTTTAATATTAAAATCTAAATAGTCAAGTCTTCAATTTTTGTGTGGAAAGAAAATCTAGTTTTGCTAAAAGGTTGTATCCAAGGCTCTATATTTTTGTATTACAACTCTAATCAGTTCTACCAAATTTTCTTCTAATACAAATTGTAATTATTAGAAAAAAAAATAAAATAACCAAAACAACTACTATTTTCATAATGTTTATCAAAATTAATTTTTTGTGTTTGGTTGGGAGACACATATATACCATATTTTTGGTGTAAATGAAAACATCATTTGTATACTTTGTAACAAAATTTTCTATTATTAAATTTTTGATAAATTGTTTTATTATTAACTTTTTAATAAAATTTTCCAAGGAATATTGGTTTTTTTCAGACAATATTTAGAGTAAGACTTAAAAGTGTTTTTGATTGGGTAATAGCTCGTCTTTCTTAGACATAAAGAAACAAGTTAATGACCCAAGATCTAGAGACATCTCACAAGAGTGAAAGTCTAACCTTTACAAACCACAAATGTGTCATTTTAGGTGGTGTGGTTTTCCTTGAATAATGGTGATGAGTCGACATGCATTCACATATAGTAACCAATAATGGATGTCCTCATTATTAATTGACAACTGAATTATGATAGATTTTTCCACCTTAAAAAAAAAAACTATGTAACAAACTCCTTTGCTACAAAATTGTCAATATTCAGTATATACAAGTTTTCTTATATCATAAATATTTAAACAATTTAATATCATGACTTCACTTTTTTTAATATTTAAATAGGTTCATTAATCTCATTATGATGAATATAGTGTTGTTTTAACATTAATGGTAGAAAATGGGTTTTGGTTTATGGACAAAGTTGGTATGTTTATGACACTATGGTGTTTTCAATTTGAATAAGAATGTCTAGTCTCCTTCTTGAACAATAGGGTTATATGTCTCTTTCAATTATGAATAATGATTTTACATAAATTTATTATCCTAATTTTACATAAATTTATTATCCTAATTTTTTAAATTAGGGAGCAAGTTTTTAATAACTCTGTTTGGATTTATATATAAGTTGATATGAACACAAGTCTTTGGATAAAATAATGTGGAAGAATCAGAACTAGATATAATTACTTAACTATAAACATATTAGTGTAGAAACTTTCTTAGAAACATATTAATGTATAAACTTTCTTAGAAATATATCTTGTTATCAATTTATGTTATCATTGAATTAAAAAATAAAATACTGATACATATTCATATTCAATAAACTAATTTTCACACATCATATTGTTATTATTTTTAATTTAGAATGAAGAATTTACTCGAAACATGTTAACGAAAAACATTAGTTTATATAAACATATTTCTTTCCCTCGTCGCTAGCTTTTTACAAAATCAAAGAATACTAAATTTAAGACATATGATCAATGTTTGTCAAACTTAAAGTTCCACAAATTACAAAGTCAAAGAATAGTAAACTTACCTAATGTAAAGACTTAATGAGAAATCACCAATATTCAAAGCAAATAAAGGTTCAAAGTAACCTACACTTGTAACTTTTATAAATGATCCTCACCCACCGAGGACCTGAAAAGTAGTGTAACTTTTATAGATGATCCTCACCCAGCGAGGACCCACTGAACACTATTATGTAAACACTGATATAATGGTGATTAAAGTCAACCCTTAGCCAATAGTCTTTTCGCTTCATCACTCAAAATATAAGTTCTCTTGAACCATGAAAATAACCAAACTTTTGACTTAATTAGATAAAGAAATTCAGTTAAAATTATCTAAAACTTTAAGAATCGCGAAATGTTTTATTGATTAAATTGAAATAATAAAAAATTAAAAAACACCTTCGATTTATATAAGTCTCATTTTAATTTACATAATTTTCACTTAACAAATTAGAATAATGTTGTTTTTTTTTAAATTATAATGTAATTAAATAAATACATATTTTTATTATGATAATAATGATGATGATTAATATTTACTAAAATTAAAATTGGTTTATTAAATTTTAGATATTTATACAAAAATATCTAAATACATATTTATATATAAGACAGACAAATTTTAATACATATAAAAAAATTTGAAAAGTGAAAATCCAACTGATAAATGATTGAATTGTGATGGTTAAATGATTGAATTCAAAATGTCAAGTGGTGTAGAATAGAATATGTATTTTCTTCTTTAATAATATAATTGTCTTTACTTATATGAAAAGGTTGTTTCAACGCTTATGAGCATTTATCATTTTTGCAAGTGTTGGGTTATAATTTTGTAATTTATAACAACCTAGATCCATCTTAACCCCGGATCTATCAAGTGTTGAGAGGGATCAAATCTGTCGAGGTCCAAACATCTTTTAGAGTGCAAAACTTGAGGAAAGGTTTACATCTTGAACGATTTGATCCCTCTAGGCGCTTGATAGATCCAAGGTTAAGATGGATCTAAGTTGGTTTCAATCGTGGGCGACAACAAAAATTTATAGATGATCAACATTATGTATATGTATATGTATATGTCTAAGATGAATCTAATCATTTGAAATTTACTCAATTTCTTTAGTTGGTTGAAAGTATAGAGAGCATTATCGAGAAGGATCAATGTCAATCTATGTTGGCGCGGACTATTTTGGGTAACACCGCATCAATTATTGAAGTAGTTAGAAAAAGGACCAGAAAAGGAGCACACACCGGATATCAAGGAAAACCAGTGCGAGGAAGCAGGAAAGCGACGAGGAAACAGTTGGATCATGGACCAACTGCATGCAAGAAATTAGAAAGTGGACAAACCTAATCTACTTAGGGTTAGGGTTTTGGGCATTGATGTAAAGGGTTTAACCCAATTTTTGTAGTATAAATATGTATTGTGAGATATGAGGAGATCAATTAGCTTTGAGTGGAAGTTCTCTAGTTTTGAGTCATAGTTACTAGTTTTTTGGTTGAGAGCCGTGGAGCTAATATTGAGTCAATTTTGGAGATAGAGTGATGGATTGTAATTGAGGGTTAGGTTGCAAGATGTGGAGCTTGGTGTGACACTGGTCAACCTCACATATACTTGTGCATTTCATATGCACTTCTGATGTAATGCGTGCATTCCAATGAATTGATGAAGATGATTAAAGAAACAGATAATGCCAGATCTTTGTGGACGTAGCCCAAGGGGGGTGAACCACGGTAAAACATTGTGTCATTTTGTGGAATGTTTCCTTTATGTCTTGCAATGGTTTATGATGAATGAATGCATGAATCTGTTAGATTTAGAATGCAACACAAACTAGATCAACTATGTTATTTACTGCAGAATGAATGTTAATGAATGAATATGGTTATAGAATGGTAGATATGATATATTTGAGGTAGAAAACATGTCTGACATCCCCATGAGAAACATCCCTTCCACGATTGCATACATTTGGGTCCTGCAGTCACCCATAAGCCATCTCAGGTGAGACTTCATTGTGCACTCTATGTGTAGTGTTTCCCTCTGGTCTCCAAAAGGACGATGGTTTGCAGGGTTTTGTTGTAAACCTAAAGTAGAACCTACGTTAGCCCAAACATTCCAAAAAATGGTTCCGTTGCTGGCTGGAACTCAGAAGAGCAGTTTGGAAGAGATTTGATGAGAAGGATAGTGAAGAGACTGCAATGGTAAAAGGGGATGTTTAGACCATGGAATCTGACTAAGAAGGAGATTGAAACATGGTTGGAGACAAAAGAGCTCGAGTTTGCACAGAAAGACAATAGAAGTCCAGGTATACATTGTGCTAGTATTTGGAAAGGTATGTGTTTACTGATCTTCATGAAGCATTTTTCTGCTATTTTCCATAATTGTTGTAAGAGTGGATATTGATATTGAAGGATAATCACCCAACTAATTGGATAAGACCAGTAGAGTGGACGACTGGGAATATTGCACGTCTAGAAAGGGTCAATAATAAATTCATGCTCGTAGTCGACTTCTGGCTAGACAATATTATTGCAGGTTTTATTACTGAGTTTGTAGTCGATACTGCAAATTCATACACTACCGTAGAGAAGGATTTTTTTAAGGGACCGAGAGGAAGGTATATTAGGTCACTTTACATGTCGATTAAGATTTTATTGCATGATAAAGGCATGATGACAATGGAGTCAGACAACTAAATCACTCTACGAGCATGGAGAGACTGGGAGAAGCACTAAGGATGTTATGAGATATGAAAATGGATCTAGAGAGAGGCCAGAAGAAGGAAGCAATGGACCCCATTATGATGGATGAGGAATAGACCGAGGAGATATTGGATAGAATGGGAGTGATGAGTAGTGGAAGACCCTACCAATATAGGATCAATCGTAAGAGGAGGGAAGTATCCGAGTGGGAGGGCTTGGATAGTGATTAGGAAGAAGTAGAGGATCTTTGTGCTATGGGGCATATTGAGGAAATCTTGCATGCCGCATATGAGAGGAAAACTAGAGGTCAAGGTTCTGACGCAGAAGAAGGCTCTCCATTCTAAATCAGAATTAGTGTGAAACCCACAACCCCATGTGCAACGAAGACATCTGAAGAAAAATAACCGGTTAGCCATCCAACAATTAGTAGAAGAAGGATTTTAGTAGGATGAGGGTCCAATTCAAGTGGAAATTCAGCTAGTAGCAGTCAGTTATCTACAACACGCGGAGGTGGTAGTACARCAAAATTTACAATGGCAGGAGCAGATCCAACCATTAGGTTACTTGAGTTTCATGGAGAAGGGTCAGAGGACCCAAAGAAGAAATTGTTTATTTGTGAGAATATTTGGGTAGCTAAGCAGATCACATATGAATATACGAAAGTGGAAAAGCTTGCAATTACATTCAGAGACTRCACACTGGACTGGTATATGGGCCTCACAATAAACAATCCACAAGGAGCACCTATAACCGTCACAAATGTGAATAAGGMACTAATCAATGAATTCTGATGACCAAGTTTGGAGTAGCAATTCATGGATGAGATGATGGAAATCAAACAGAAGCCAGGAGAGTCAGTTTGGGAGATTAATCAGAAGTTCAAGCGATTGAAAGGTAAGTTAAAGTACCCTATCACAAATATGCAACATAGACACTTATTTGTTAATTCATTATTGCCACATCTTGAGTATCCATTGAGGCAACAAAAGTTCTAGACTTAGGCTGAGGATTTGCAAGTAGCCTTGCAATTAGTGGAAAATTAGTATAAACATACATATCTAGTTGTAGAAGAGTTGAGAGCAGATCTTAAGAATCTAAAATTTCAGTTGAATCAGAACAAAGGTAAGGAGAAGAGGGAAGCTGTCTAGTGTACATTATGAAGAACATAAGGACATCATAAGAATGAGTGCCCAACGTTTTCGCAGTACTTGGGAGAAGGAATGCCAAATCCTTTACCCATAGGAGGACCATGGTGTGAAATATGTAGAACCCATGGACATGATCCCTATCATTGTCCCATGATGGAAAAAGTATCAAACAATGCCCAAGAGTACATTTTGTATTTTTTGCAAGTTTGTAGGACATGAGGACAAGGATTGCAGAACCTTGGAAATGATGAAGGAGAGGACTTCAGATGCATATAGGATGCAGGATGAACCTATAAACGGTCCACCTGTGCAGTAGTATAATAACATGCATTAGTCTACATCACCACCACAATATAATAATGCGCAGCCGTAGTATAATCCTGTACCAAAATACAATACATCGCACACAGATAATAAATGAAACAAAGGAGGATTCAGAGGAGGAGTCCGTGGAGGAAGAGGATTTGGAGGAGGTAGAGGACTAGTAACATGTCACAATTGTTATAAACCTAGACATTATGCAAGGGATTGTCCACTGCCACCATCGACATGCATGTACTTGCATGAGTGGCTGAATACATGGTAGCCACTCATGCAAGTAAGGAAGCAATATGGTTACAAAGATTGTGTTCAGGTATTGGGTTGGTACAACAAGCTGTAAGGATAGAGTGTGACAGTCAGAGTGCAATTTTTCTGGCGAAGAACCCTGCTTATCATTCAAAGACAAAGCACATTGATGTTCAATATCACTTTGTGAGAGACATGATTGAAGAAAAGAAATTATCACTGTTGAAGGTGGACACTTTGAAGAATGTTGCAGAATCATTAACAAAATCTGTGAGCACTGAGAAGTTGTCTTGGTGTAGAGGATCCATGGGCATTTCTACCCTAGATTGTTGACTATGTAACCCTGTAACCCCCTGTATGCAAAGAAAACAACAAGTGGGATAATGTTGGGTATGTGTTATATTCTTTGCACAAATTTTTTTTCTGCCCCGGGAAACGTGACACCTACCTCAGGAAACGTGTCATGTATTTAGGTGGTTTTTCGGCACATGGTTTTGCTGATGGTTTTCTATTTTTGGTTAAGGAATTAGGGTTTTGGACTAATCCAGGTCATTGGGTTAGGGTTTTGGATGTCGCTGGCTCCTATATGTATACTGTATTGTAAACATTATATTATGATGAATAATATAGAATATGTTGGTTTTTCCGGTTTGGGTTTCCAGGGGAAAAATCTCTGTGTAATGTTTGTATTTGCCATTGTATCTTTTCTGTTCTTTTTTCTGAATATCTGTTTGCAGTAGATATTGTACAAGGTTAGAATTTACATCATTTTCAGAAAGCTCCTCAACAATTATGACTAATTGTGAAAACATACACTCTAAGAAAAAATGGGTGATTCTAGGAGCACCACGTTTCAGTTTTAGGTATTGGTTTTAAGGTTTTTGTTTGCAACATTACAAATCATAGTTGCAAAATTTTATAGTTTTAACCCTGAAAAAGAAATGGTGTTATTGGTAGCACCACTTTTTGAAACAAAGATAAAAATAACCACTAAATGTGACCCCTAAAAAAATAACTTTGGAGGGTTCTCATCAAGTAGGTAACTATGTTAAAGGAGTGGTGTCTCCTATTAACATAAATGGTCATTTAGTTGTGGGGTTATTATACTTTCTTGTTTGACCTTCCCCTCTCACTCTTTATGCAACAAAAAATGATCATTTTTCCGATAGGGGTAGACATATGGGAGTGGGACCTCCTACATAACCATTGATTGGTTACACATGAGTATGTTTACTTGCTCAACATTTCCCTCTCCTTTGTACAACAAAAAATGCCATAAAAATATTTAAATGATGGTAGACCATAATACCTCTTTATATGATTTCCTATTTACCCATTAAATAAAATTACTTCATAGCACTCTTTTACATGGTTTTCATATAATCTCCAATATTATGGGTACTTAGCCGATGGGATGGACCAAGAGAGAGGTGATTCCTACATAATGGTTGATTGGTTATAAAGTCATAGATAATATATTTTAATATTTCTTTGTTTATAGAAAGAAAATTGAAAAGTGCATTGAGAGATGACATTTATGTATCTTGGTTTTCTTACATCTTTGGGAAGTTACAAGATAAAGATAAATGCAAAGGATGCCCCTAAGATTAAGCTTAATCATTGAATAAAAAATTATTGAAATCCTTGATTTCTATGTCATGATGTAACCTTGGTAGTGAGCCCACCATTTCATTATTAGTCCTTGCCAAAGGCCTGGGACTATAGCAATAAGTTTGCTATTGATTTGACATTAATTTGTCTTTTATTTTAAATTTGTATGTGAAGTGTAATGTTTAACTAATGAAAACAAATATATATTTTTGAATAAAATAAAAATATTTGTTTTTTTCATATCTGATTGGCTAATATATTTCAAGCGTTATTGTTGCCTTCACATATTTCAATATTTGAAATTAATTATGCCGAAAGGCGTACACCTATTGACAATGGGCACATTTAATATGTTTTTAGTGTTTAATTAGTTTTGTATGGACAAGATTAAATATTGCTGGAATATTCTTAGTCGTCCCAATAAAGCAATGGTTGTGATTTCAACCACTAACTTCCTTACTATTATAAAGACATCCATTTACATGTTTATTTTTTTACTTTTACTAAATCATATTTGAAATTTACTATAATAGTTAGCTGACTGCCACCTCTGAGTGATTAACGTTTCATTTTCTAGAGAGTCCAAGTTCACCAATCACTATTTTTACTACAACTATTATTTATTGGGCGAGATTTTCCTGCCTAGAGCTCTTACCGCGTCGGCTATTTAATGCGCAGGGTTTTGCGGTTATTTAATGCCCAGGGCTTGGTTATTTCGGCGTTCACCAGCTACGATGACTTGTGGCTGTGCTAGTTACATAATCAATAAACTTTGTTATAATTACCCTCTGCTTTTAAACTATTCTTTTATTTAACACTAAATAAATAATATTAAGATTCATATATCTATACAAACAATTCTAATTGGTTGTATAAGTATTCTTTGTCTACATCATAGTTATTAACAATCAAATCTAACATATATGGCATTGTCGTATCCCAATATGGATCTTCGCATCTTAGTGAAAACAATGACGTAATATGTTCAATGTTTTGGCATATAAAAAGTACACGACAAGTTTTACAGTGTTTTATTTTATTATGTTTTTCAATCATTTATTTATTTTGTCAAATTTGATCAGAGATTATGAAAAATTTATTTTATTCCATTTTTCAATAATTCACTTATTCTGTCAATTTTGATCAGAGATCCTAAAAATTTTTGTCCATCGTGATAACTGACCCCATAGAAAATAATATACTTTATAAAAATGACCACTAATTAATAAATAGACATCAAAGCAAAACTAAAAACTATAATAAGTCACATATAGGTACTAGTAAATGGAGGGATTTATCAAATGCCTTTATTTAGGCCTCGTCTATATTTAAGGCTCGTTTTGCTTGCTTGCTTTCAGACTGGCCGATCCCAATAAGCATATTAGGTAGTCCCATCACATAGATTAAATGGTAGATGCATTTTTTTTTATCATTGGCGTTTGAAATGACCTGATTCACCAGTCTAGCAATATCCATTCCATAATTAAAATAAAGAAATATAAAAAGATGTAACATGATACGAAAAATAATAATTTTCAGCTTTAGCTGTGTAAAAAGTGGAAAACAAAAGATGATGTTTTTTGTTGTATACACATTAATTTTAGTAATACAATATTATGTAATGTAATAAATATTATATAAATTAAAATATATATTATAAAATTTGAAATGTTTAATATTTTTTTTTAATTCTTTTTACATTAATTTTGGTAATATATTATGCAATATAATAAATATTATATAAATTAAAATATATATTATAAAATCTGACATGTTTAATTTTTTTAAAATGTGATCAACATTTGATTCATTTAAAGAAATTTAGGTTAATCCTAAAACAATACAAAATTTAGGTTTAATCCCAAAACTATAAGACAACCACACTAAAGCAAAAATACGATAAGAGATCTTGTCCAATAGTGCTTATACTGCTTATGACAAATCTATAAACTATGTGTCATCATGGAGCAACACGTCTTTCTCCATCCCTTGTGAGTCCATGCCAAATTCTTTGAATTCAAATTTTCTAACGTTGTAGTTATTTGTGTTAAATTTTCTCATTTAAATAACAACCCCCCCCCAAAAAAAAAGTTAATTTCTTTTAAGATTATCAAACTAGCCTATTTATTAGCATATTGTTCATGTTTCACCATAATCATCATCATCAATAATTATAGGGTGCCAACTATCATCTTCATTTCCAAATCTACTTGGCAGGGACTAAGCTGCCATACAACCCTTGTTTATGATTAAGTTGAAAACAATTAATCCCATTCCCAAGGTGTAGGAATACATTGTAAAAAAAATAAAAGGCGCTTCTAAGCCCCTTCCTTCATGTGACCTCTAGCGGTGACCATATGCCTATTCTAAAGGTGCTTCCAGAGCTCCGTTTAGTGAGTGCTAGCTCCTTTTTCATGATATGACCTTGGGCTATGAACTTCACGTGACCACACGATTGCGGGTGCATCCATAGGCGGTTTGAGGGAAACCCGCTTTTCGCCCCGCAATTCACTACGAGCCTCCACACATCCTTTCTCCAAAACTGTGGTTTTGATTGCGGCCCACTCATGAAAAATTAAGGCCCGAGCATGTTCTGGCCCCGCAATGCGATGGGATCGTCGATCTCACGATCTTGATGGTGCTCCTTCAATCAATGGATCCAATCTATCTTCCTTTCCTGCCTTCTTTCCTCTGTCCATGCACGATCCTTAGTCTCAATGATCAGGTGACATGTGTCCCTCCAAACCAACAGATGAGATCGATTTCACCTTTCAGGCTTCGAGAKTTTTGATTCTCAAACTCCGCTTGCTCCCGGAGCATTTCACCTGGAGTCCACGATCCAACGACGCGTGTCCCTTTTGGATCGATGGTCACAATCCCTTCAGGTATTTGGGGTTCGACAATCTCAACTCTCACCTTTCCTTCATCCTGCYTTTTCTTTTTCCTAGAGTTGACAATCCACTGACACGTTTTGTAACATCCTATTTCCCCCAGTCTGTAAATATAACTATATTGGCCAGGAAYTGTAGGAAACTTGAAGGTGTGAATGTTTGATTTGATGGACCTTTGTATAAAAGGTCGATGAATGTAAATTATGTTATGAATATGTGTTGCATGACTGCTGGGAAGGGGATGTGCTAAAAGAGACCACGATGGCTAATGAAAAGGTTGTGAAAGGGAGCCGAAACGGTTGCATTAACTTCGATCGAACCAATACCTTACTGGTTTTTACTTGCTCAAGACCAAAACAACTGTTTGACCCAGGAATGAATTTTCGTTAGGATGGTAGGTGGGGAGGCTCCTCAAGAGTTAATGAGGGGATGGGGTGGACCGCCCATCTGTACAGCTCTCAGACCTAATCACAGACGGAAAATTTGCACCACACGCAATCTTGCAGGGGGATGCAAGAAAGAAAGCATGGGTGTGGGAAAAGGAGAAGCATAGGATATTGCAGAGGAGAACCTCAACTCCTGAATAAAGACAGGAGGAGGAGAGTAACCTTTGTCCTGGTGTATTTTCTGTATCGGGAGAAGGAGAGTCACCTTCATCCCTAACTTCCGTTGAGTTGGAAGTAAGAGATTGAATCTCAGAGCATCATGGTCTAAGCTCGGGGGTGGCCAGTGATAAATCCGTTGGGAGTGACTGAGCCTATGGTTTGGTGGAAATGAGCACCCCTCTCAGCAGTCACATCACGCCTTGTGGTTCTGATAAGTGATTTATGCCTTGTATTTTGAATTGAATATCATGGATACATGCTCATGTTTATACGCCCATAAATGGTTTTTGTATGCTATGATTTCCTTGTATTTTAGATTGGAGATAATGAATGCATGTGTATACTTATATGCCACAGTTGGTTTTTGTATAAATTGAGTAAGTCCGGAGCATGAGTACATTCCACTGAGAATTGTCCCATCTGCCCGATTCTCTTGGTGTTCTGGTTTAATCCCTCGAAAGCACCTTCCCCAGGGAATTGCATCATGTCTCAGGGTCGGAGTAAGCTCCTTGTTATGGCTACTGCTACGATAAACCCACGAGGTTACCTTGCCCTAGTGTCGTAGCTCATAACTCAGTGAGTTAGGAATGCACTTCATTCAAGACAGTAGCCTAGGGACTTTGAAAAGTACCCAAGCCCTTATCCAAAAACCCGACTAAGATTAGGGATAATTTCCCAAGAACCATCTGAAGGTTCATGTGTCCCAGGTCTGGAAACCCTGTGCAAGAAGGGTTAGCTCTCAAAGATTTCAGGTCGTGGGAGTTTGAAGCTCCGAGAGATTGAATTTCATTACCCAAGTTCAAAAAGGATAGCGAGTCCAATTATCGAAAGAGAGTATCCTTTCATTTGGTAGACGAACGAACGAGATCCTTTCGGAAGTATCCCAGTTTTGTCCGGACCAATGGACTAGAGGAGGAGCACAGGCGTTAACGCCTCGACCCCTTCAGTATTTGCAAGTAGCGATGGAATCGAGACCGTAGGTCCCAAAATCCATCGTGAGCTTTCTTGATCGTTGATATTGACCCTTGTGTAGGTGGGAGAGTGGCCTCGTCAAAGTCCTGAAAGTCTCGAAGTGATCGGAACTGTCCACTGACAGAGGACACATGGCAAAGGATCAACGTTTCGCTGATCCGCTGCTGAAGGAAGTCAAAGGGTAGAGTTTTGTGAACTCACGAGACCTGAACTCACGATTTGATCTGAACCGTTGGATCACAAGAGGGCCATTACCGTTGATCTGGGCTCAGGGATATAAAGAGTTTGGGGTTCGAGCTTTAGAAAGATAGGTGTTGGTTGTGTTCCAACTTTGCGAAATGCAAAGTCCCGACGAGTTCAGAAGATTAAGCCCCCGATCATGATGAATGGTCATGTGGGTGGAAGTTTAAGGGAGGGACTACCGAAGATCGGGGTTTCGGGGAACAGAGAGTCAGAGCTGGCTCATGTTCATTATCCCGATACGTGAAATCGTGACACGATCACAGCCGTCAATAGATGGGATAGCACAGGACCATAGATATGGCCTTGGAGAGAAACCGAAGGTCGAGGATTTGGGAAACAAGAGTTAGGATTGAATCGCCTGTAGAAGTCTCGAAGTCCCAAAATATGAAGCACCGTTTTATGTGCGTGTGGTCACAGCCTGTGGACAGATAGGTGAAGCTCGCACCTTGTGCATGTTCGCGTCGATGGGGTTTCCATAGGGCTTGGGGATCAGATATCGAGATTTCAGTAGGAAATCAAAGAGCTAATCCGGCTCTCGAACGAGAAAAATTTATTTAGTTTTCACTTTAAGCGTGGGGGTGTTACATGTGTCCTCTTTAATCCAACGACTATCCTCCGCTCTGGGACTTCATCCTTCGACAATCTCAAAACTTTATCCTTCGCGTTTTCCCAGAGTAGTTTCACTCGGAGTTCATGATCTGTTGACATGTAGCCTCTTGCACGATCAACGATCATAGGTGACTTCGACACTTTAGGACTTTGAGTTGATTGCTTCTTCATTCTCCTTCAGAGTGTTCACCTACTGAATAAGTCATAGGCGGTGGAAACCGCTTGCTGTCAATTAACACTTCCACTTACACTATCCTTCCACTGTATTAGATCAATGGTTGAGAATGCATTCGAAGTGATCTTCAGATCAAACAACTTGTATCCACTTCGAGACTTCGACATTTGAGACTTCGGAACTTAGGGCATCTGCTGGTGKTAAAACTCCYGGAGTGACATCACTTACTTACGTCACTTGATGACGTGTCATGAGACTAGTAGCTTCCATGTGTCACTCGGATTTGTGATTTTCATGTACATGAAGTGCGAAATCAACTTGACACTTGTCATTGTCTAATTGCACCATGTGTCCTTGCTRACGTAGTCTTGATGACGTGGATCCTCATTCACTTCGGGACTTCGGGTATTTCGACTTTTCAAATTGYCAATTCTTCCGAAGTGAGAATCCTCGAACAATAACCTCCTCRCATCTTTTAGACCTGAACTAAATGTTGTTCGTCGATCATGTTCTCAAATCGACGACTCGATCTTTCTGTGATGCTGCTTTTCTAGCTTATCCTGTCCTTCCACTTCAAACTGATTTAACGACTGCCATTTACTCCGGCTCTCCAGCTCTCCGGACTTTGGGTTTTTCAAGTCTCAAACTRGAAAATCCTTGAACTGATTTGCTCCAGGGTTGAGGATCGTGTGCCACCTGTTAGTCTTGACAATGGATGGTCCTTGATTACTTAAGRACTTTGACAAGTCCGCTCTCCTATGCTAATCCAAAGGCTTAACCTTCGTGCATTTATTTCTAGATCCAACGAATGTTGATCCTCGTTGCTCAGATCCAACGGATCAGATTTGTACTTCTCCTCTGTGCTTCCTCTGGTCACGGGACGTTGATCTAACGGTCATCGGGTATTCGGGATTGGTGATCCAACGACCACTGTCGTTCTTACTCCTGAGCTTTTTGATCTCTATGACTTAGAAGGTTTTCTAAGTGTTCAAAGGTCTTGACCTTTGCTCCTCCTGCGAGTGCTTCTCTTGGACCTTTGCCGCACTTCTGGAAAGAGCAAAGTGCTATCTCTTCTGAGCTTTGATCTCTGCATACTATTCGCTCCTCCTCCTGAGCTTACAATTCTTTCTGAGCTTTGATCTCTGCATACTCACGCTATTCCTGCTGAGCTTTGATTTTCATACTGTTCACTTCTTCTCCTGATATTATGCTTTCCCTATTTGCTGTCATTGTTGCTTTTCTTGCCTGTAAACATACCATCATTGCTTTTGTTCTTGCCATCAATGACAAACACACTCTGCCTGTAAACATGCCAACAGGTGGCTGTAACTATGTAGTTGGGACGCATGGGCGTTATAAACAGACTGTTGGAAACAACCATCCCATCTTCTCCTCTGTCTACATGTAGATTATCTAACAATGACAAGTGGAAACTATTGTAGAGTATCTAACGACTACAAGCGAAAAATATTGCTATTAAATCCTATGGTCCCTCATGACATTATGGAGAAACAATGAGGGTTATGCACACTTTTCTTCTTTGAACAAAATCGCCCAGTGTGTGCATTTTTCTTCTCTAAAATTGATGTTGTGTCTATTACTTTGGAAAAATTATATCACACTAAAGGTTTTTGAATCGATTGAAAATTTCAAAGTATTTGAGGGTCTTTGAATTAATCCAAAATCTTAACAACAACAATTACATACTAGATTAATTTAGTAATGTTTTATGCGTAATTTATAAAGATAAATGAAAAATTCTACACAACAAAATCTATTGAACGAAATGAAAGTTTGGATGGTTTTGTAATTTGTGAACATCAGTTAATCACCAATTATACGAAGCAATGTACTTAGAATTAGTTAGAATTTCTCCGACTGACTCAAAGAATAAGAGGCCTACAAATTTGGCTTCCAATGACTTCCTCTCTCGCTATCTGTAAAACGAAACAACTTTGAAAATGTGGGAAATTTGGCTTCCAACGACTTCCTCTCACGCTATTTGTAAAATTACTCTCTCGCTATTTGTAAAATTAAACAACTTTGAAAATGTGAGATATACATTGTCTCATGTGACCCCCGGTTGAGAAGCTTTTGTTTAAAACTTTTATGACTTGTCTTACTTCCAGCTAATCGACTTCGTATTTCAATTTCAATTGTAGTTACCAAGTGAGAGCATTTTTCGATGTACTTAGGTTTTTAAATGTTTGTATTTAGTGTTGGTCTGCATTCTTTCTATTGTTTTATTATGGGCAGGTACTAGCCACTAAGTGGTTTATTAGCTTGTTTAAAATATTCTCTCTTATAATTTATTTTTAAAACGTTCTTATATTTTATTTTTATATTTAATATGGATTTTTTTTATTTTTTCTTAAAAATACATAGTTTTTAATTTAAAATCTTCATTTATATATGTATGTATATAAGTGTGTCTTTTTCCCTTGTTTTGTGTTTGTTTGTGTCTATAAATATAATTTTGTTTATAATAGTGTTAATTTTTTGGGTCATGGTTTCAAAAACATTGTAATTTTAAGTCTAAAAGGAAAAAAAAATGCTACTATAATACTAAGTTTCTATTCAAAGACAATTGATTTCGAGTTTTGGTTTGCAACAATACATTGTAACGTTAACACAAAAAGGGGTGCCACTGGTAGCACCATTTTTTGATTGAGGTGTTGATTTTAAGGTTTTTGTTCACATTGGTACTAGTTGTGAAGCCCATGACTTCAAATGAGTTGTAATTTTAACCCCGAAAAAATGGGTGATTGTTGAGGAGCTTTTTGGAAATGAACTGTGTAGAAGACTTTGACGTTTCATAATCTTCTACACAATTCATTTCCTGAAAGCTCCTCAACAATTATGACTAATTGTGAAAACATGCACTCTAAGAAAAAATGGGTGATTCTAGGAGCACCACATTTTGGTTTTAGGTATTGGTTTTAAGGTTTTTGTTTGCAACATTACAAATCATAGTTGCAAAATTTTAGAGTTTTAACCCTGAAAAAGAAATGGTGTTATTGGTAGCACTACTTTTTGAAACAAATATAAAAACAACCACTAAATGTAACCCCTTAAAAAAGAACTTTGGAGGGTTCTCATCAAGTAATAACTATGTTAAAAGAGTGGTGTCTCCTATTAACATAATGGTCATTTAGTTGTGGGGTTATTAAACTTTTTTATTTGACCTTCCCCTCTCACTCTTTATGCAACAAAAAATGATCATTTTACCGATAGGGATAGACATATGGGAGTGACACCTCCTACATAATCGTTGATTGGTTACACATGGGTATGTTTACTTGCTCAACATTTCCCTCTCCTTTGTACAACAAAAAATACCATAAAAATATTTAAATGATAGTAGACCATAATACCCCTTTATATGCTTTCCTACTTACGCATTAAATAGAATTACTTCATAGCACTTTTTTACATGGTTTTCATATAATCTCCAATATTATGAGTACTTGAGCCAATGGGATGAACAAGAGAGAGGTGATTCCTACATAATGGTTGATTGGTTATAAAGTTATAGATAATATATTTTAATATTTCTTTGTTTATAGAAAGAAAATTGAAAAATGCATTAAGAGATGACATTTTATTGATCATAAAAATAACTTTGTATCTTTTACATCTTTGGGAAGTTACAAGATCAAGTTAAATGCAAAGGATACCCCTAAGCTTAATCATTGAATAAAAGATTATTGAAATCCTTGATTTCTATGTCATGATGTAACCTTGGTACTGAGCCCACCATTTCATTATTTATGATTAAGTTGGAAACAATTAATCCCATTCCCAAGGTGTGGGAGTACACTGTAAAAACAAAACAAAGAAAAAAAACTTGCTATTGTATCATGGTTTTCTTACCTCTTTGGAAAGTTACAAGATCAAATTAAATGCAAAGGATGCCCTTAAGCTTAATGAATAAAAGATTATTAAAATCATTGATTTCTATGTCATGATGTAACCTTGGTAGCGAGCCTACAATTTCATATTCATTATTTATGATTAAGTTGGAAACAATTAATCCCATTCCCAAGGTGTGGGAGTACAATGTAAAAAAATTAAAAACAAAAAACTTGTGATTGAAAAAAAAAAAAAAAAAAAAAAACGTTATTAAAAATCCCTAAAAATAAAAAAAAATATGTTTTCTCTTATTTCCAAAAACCATTTATACATGTACATAAAAATACTTTAACATAACTCAGTTATTACACCATTAAATCATGACTTCACCCCATGTATGTAACATCCCGCTCTGGCGCACTGAGAAGACTTTATTCTTTGAGGACACTTGCTCGCAAGTGATCCAGACTATTATGATATTAAAACATTTGTCCTTGATTATGATGCGTTATGATAGATGACATGATGTTTCACTGCATTGACATAGACAGGTGC
>JASDQU010682137.1:61561-72718 GCA_032191745.1 Picea mariana
CGATTTCCTGCTGTGATTTATGTTTTTGTTTGTCTGCGTTTTTGCCTGGAGAGATAAATTTAGCTCTGCGCTTGAAATCTTGATGACCTGCAAACTTCTTGCCCTCTAAAAGTTTGTTTGTGGCACTGTACCCTGCATTTTTTTCATCGCCTATGCAAGGGCAGCTTTACAATACTCGATTTAAAACATTTTTCTTACTTCTTCTATAGTTCCACGTTGCTCCACTAAAATCTTGAGGTAGTGATTAACCTAACCGGGCTTTCCATTACCTTTTATATTTGGGTGCAGTCGAGATTCTTCTTTATTGAGCCTGTGTTTTTTCCTTCAGAACCTGTGCGTTTTTAGGCGCAGAACCTCTACGTTTTTAGGCGTAACCTCTACGTTTTTAGGCGTAGATCCCATGCGTATTGGGTGTAAATCATGAACAGTGTGAGGGGGAAAACTTTCCTACATTTTACAATCCGAACCACTGCGTTTTGGGTGCCTTACCCTGGGCGTTTCAGCTGGTATTTATTCGTCTTAATGCATGGCATGAGGGCCAGCGAGTGGGCACGCGATGGGAAGCTTATTTGGACCTAATTGAAAACTCATTAAACAGTTCATTACCCGTAACTGCCGCCTGGAAGTACCACCTGCTATTCCTTGTCTCAAGAGAGGTTCACTTAATAGCTTTAATATCATGGCCACCGGTTTTTAAAAGCTTTATGTTAAAACACAATTATGGTTCATGAAGATCATATTGATCTTGTTATGTGTGATGTTATCCATCTTGTCAGTCCTATTAAGGATAACCTTTACTCATCCTATTTCTGTGTTTGTAAATCTTAAAAGTACTGCTATTACCTATGGTTCGGCTGAGAACGTTCTTGTTGTCTCACTACCTGGAAGTTCAGTCTCTGAATTACATGTCTATGATCTTGCTATACTTGAGGTATATTTCGTGTCAAACAAAGAAGTGACTGCGACCTTGATGTCTGACATACTGAGCTTGAATCCTATTACCTCACTTTACATCTTGACTATGTTTCTGATCGGGTAACCCTCTTCCACTGCTTAAATGATCATCTTCTAGATGTTGTTGTTGATTCGGCATGTAAATTTTTCATAAAGATGGTGTTCCACTATTATGGTTCTTGAAGCTCGTATTGATCTTGTGATATATGATGTTATTCATCTTGTCAGTGAGCTTTGACCTTTATTTAGTTGTCTTGAATTACAAATATTTCCATACCAGCTACAATTTCAATTGACATATATAGTTGTTTTTGTTAAATTATGTAAGTAATCGGTTTATTCAATTTTTTGGGTTATAAACATTAATATCTTAATGAAAACGACAAAATTCCTCAAGAACATTATATAATTCAATTTTCATAGTATGATACATTCTCTATGCATTGAACCGTGCCCTATCCTAATTAGTTGTACCTTTCAGTTGTCAGTCCACACCAACAACTATTACTACTTCACGAGGTTTCAAGAGTCATCTGCAACAAGGCTCGTAGAATTATCGTATTCAACTTCAGTTAGTGATAAGATAAACCTTTAGGAGTTGCTTTATTTCAAGATAGATGTGCACATTGTGTTGTACTTATCTATTATGGATCAATTTAGACTAGTACTTAGTGTTAGTAATGACCTATCTAATATGGATAATACTAGATTAGTGAATTGGATCGTGATTATGGATGCGGCAATTAAACTTGCGAAATTGGTTGTATCTATGTCTATTAAGTGTTGATGAATGGCTAGATCATGATTATAGAAGCTAGTTAAGATTTTAATTAGTGATTTCCTTTTATTTTAATTATTAATTAGTCCCAGATTTAGACCTACTTAGTAACGTCCATTAAACAATGATTCTGATGGTACTCATTTGCAATTGAATTTTTTTGAAAACTAAATTAGATTATACCTTGATGTCGTTATGTGTTTTAACCATGCGAACTCGGGCTCATAATGGAGGTTGGAATAGACTGTGTTAATGACCTTACTTGCTTATTTTTGTCATTATCTTGTAATTTTATTAAAGGTACACTTCCCATGCAATACGATGATAGTAGTGAGTAATTTAATGAGTTAATAATGATTCACTATCGCAATTTGCCTTAATGTAGATAACCTTGTTGATTGCAATCTTGATGGTTATGTTGTTGTCATCAGCTTAGTAGGCTTGGTCTGCTTGTGTCGGGAGGGATGTAGACACCTCCATGTTCCTCAGAACAGTCACCATCCCTGAGACCTTAAATGGTTAAAATCGATGGGAACCTGGGCTTGAGCGTTGCTTATGTGTCTTGGAGGTCCTAACCATTGCAGGGTAGGACGGGAGGGTAGCCAGTCTTAATTATTTGTCAGTTGATTATTGTTCATTGCTGGTAGATGTTAATGTGCATCTTAGATCTTTATGTTGATATCGCAGTTGCATGCATCATGATTTGTCGTCATGTGGCAGCGCATAGTATAATGTCTTGTTACCCTTGTACACACGCACACACAAACAAATTTTTTTTTTTGCACTTGTTATAAGAGGTTTGTCGATGTAACGAGGAGGTTCGTTACAATGTACATGTACGTACTTTTAATAATAGTAAACATACATACCAAATCTATCTTAACAAATGAAACTTGGAGACTCATTTTACCTACGAATAACATGCAAACTAATACATACTTAGTCACATTGTTGAAATAACTTCAATAGTACATGTTTATTGGTACCTTGTTGATTACAAAATTTGTTGGACGACATGGAGGCGTTAGTTAGGAACGTCAACCTAATACTTGCTTTACCTCCACATACATGCCCGTACCATCATATTACATCTTTTAAATTGTAAAACTTTGTCAGAGTGTGACCTCCCCATGCCAAAAGCCTTACATAAACGAACGCAACAACTAGTGGCATCTGACATAGATTTCAAAACATGTGCATAGAAAATCGCTTATTGGGGAGTTCGAAGGGGAGCTAACCGCCTTATGCAAATTCATAGGTTGAAATACCTTGAGCTGGAATCCAAATTGGGGTTTTGTCTTTCACAATTAACAATCTTGCAGTGCATCTGCCAATTCTCAAGGAGATCCCATTGTCTCCCTCTCCCTTGGTACCTATTTCTATTGAGGACTCTTTCTGTCTCCCCCTCCCTTGGTACTTATATCTATTAGGGACTGTTTCTTTAGTGACTTCTTTTTGATAAAGGGAGATTCTCAAGGAGATCCCATTGTCCCCACTCTCTTGGTACTTATTTCTATTGGGGAATTTTTCTTTAGTGACTTCTTTTTAATAAAGGAAGAGGAAGAGGTATTGAACATCTAATACTTGTTACATTCATAACTAGTTGTTTAGTTGTTACATTCATAACTAGTTGTTTAGTTGTTGTTGTAGTTGAAGTTTTCATTGTAAACCAACTAGATTATTTGGAAATATGCCCTGTGGAAGTAGTGATGGAGACCCAGTGGAGTTAGTAGAAGATGCCCTTAAAGGTTTATTTTTTTAAGTTTATTTTTTTCAATTTGGTCATGTTTTTTCACATTATTTTATTAATATGTGAGTTTTTAAGGTAATACATATACCATATTTTTAATATTAAAATTTAGATAGTCAAGTCTTCAATTTTTTTTGGAAAGAAAGTCTAGTTTTGCTAAAAGGTTGTATCCAAGGCTTTATACCTTTGTATTAGAACTCTAATCAGTTCAACCAAATTTTCTTATAATACAAATTGTAACTATTAAAAAAAAAAACTACTACTTTCATAATGTTTATGAAAATTAATTTATTTTTTTTGAAAGAAAGTCTAGTTTTGCTAAAAGGTTGTATCCAAGGCTTTATACTTTTGTATTAGAACTCTAATCAGTTCAACCAAATTTTCTTATGATACAAATTGTAACTATTAAAAAAAAAAAAACTACTACTTTCATAATGTTTATAAAAATTAATTTTTTGTGTTTGGTTGGGAGACACATATATACCATATTTTTGGTGTAAATGAAAACATCATTTCTACACTTTGTAACAAAATTTTCCATTATTAAATTTTTGATAATTTTTTTTTATTATTAACTTTTTAATAAAATTTTCTAAGGAATATTGGTTTTTTTCAGACAATATTTAGAGTAAGACTTAAAAGTGTTTTTGATTGGGTAATAACTCGTTTTCTTTAGACATAAAGAAACAAGTTAATGGTCCACGATTTAGAGTCATCTGACAAGAGTGAAAGTCTGACCCTTACAAACCACAAATGTGTCATTTTAGGTGGTGTGGTTTTCTTTGAATAATGGTGATGAGTCAACATGCATTTACAGATAGTAGCCAATGATGAATGTCCTCATTATTGATTGACAACTAAGTTATGATAGATTTTTCTACTTTCAATAAAATAAAATAAAATAAAAAATAACTATGTAACAAACTCCTTTGCTACAAAATTGTCAATATTCACTATATACAAGTTTTCTTATGTAATAAATATTTAAACAATTTAATATCATGACTTCACTTGTTTTAATATTTAAATAGGTTCATTCACCTCATTATAATGAATATAGTGTTGTTTTAACATTGATGGTAGAAAATGGGTTTTGGTTTATGGACAAAGTTGGCATGTTTATGACATTATGGTTTTCTCAATTTGAATAAGAATGTCTAGTCTTCTTCTTAAACAGTAGGGTTATATGTCTGTTTCAATTGTGAATAATGCCTTATATAAATTTATTATCCTAGTTTTTTAAATTGGGGAACAAGTTTTTAATAACTTTGTTTGGATTTATATATAAGTTGATATGAACACAAGTCTTTCTATAAAATAAAGTGGAAAAATGAGAACTAGATATAATTACTTAACTATAAACATATTAGCGTAGAAACTTTCTTAGAAACATATTAGTGTAGAAATAAATTTATTATCCTAGTTTTTTAAATTGGGGAGTAAGTTTTTAATAACTTTGTTTTGATTTATATATAAGTTGATATGAACATAAGTCTTTCTATAAAACAAGTGTTGCATAGCAGCGTAGTCCCTGCCAGGTTGGGATGGGAGAAAATGCGACTGAGTACAAACACGTGGCTAGGAAGTTGAAATACACGTGGTTTGCATGCAGAACATAGTATTGCCGAATTAGTTCTTCCTAAAATATATAAAAAATTATCAACATTTAAAAGGTTCTTGGATACAAAAATTTTTAGCATTCGCGAATTAGTTTTTTTTTCCATACGTTTTACATACGTTTGTGCAAAGAAACACATAAAAATAGTAGTAACGTCTGTTACATAGGTTCGTGGAAAAAAACACAAAGAAATTTGCATCTCAAATTAGTTATCTTTAAAACAAGGGCTCCTGACACAAAAGAAATTGAAATTTATCAAATTATAGGTTCCTGAACAACATAAATTATACATACCAAATATGTAATTTTATAAAGTAGATATTTAGTTTTATACATACGAAATATGTACTTTTATAAAGTATGGGGATGGGATTTTATGCAGCATGGATAGAGCCCTCATTCCATACTTAGCCAGTTTTTTGGATCGCGGGTTGTGGGGCTGGCAGGCTCAAAATTGGGCCTTTGATGTTCCGTGCCCTACAAATAGCACCGACAGTTCCACGATATACAAATTGACAAGCGGAGTTGCAGATTATACAAATTTATCACAAATTAATAATGTCTGTTACATATCTCTGGAAATTACATAAACATTTAAAATCATACAATAGAATAATAATAACGTCTGTTACATAGGTTCGTGGAGAAAAATACAAAAAAATTAGCATTCCCGAATTAGTTTGCTTGAAAACAAAGGCTTTTCTTGGACACAAAAAAAGTAGCATTACCGAATTAGTTTTCTTTACATATGTTTTACATATGTCCATGGAGGGAAACACAAAAGAGGTATAGTAACGTCTGTTACATAGGTTCGGGAGAAAAAACACAAAGAAATTAGCATTCCCGACGGGCTCAGGCTCAAAATTGGGCCTCTATTGTTCCGTGCCTGACAAATAACATCGAGAGTTCCACGATATACAAATCGACAAGAGGACTTGCGGACGATAGAAATTTATCAAAAAATAAGTAATGTTTGTTACATATCTTTGGAAATTACATGAACATTTAAAATCATACAATAGAATAGTAATAACGTCTGTTACATAGGTTCATGGAGAAAAACACAAAAAAATTAGCATTTCCGAACTAGTTCGCTTTAAAACAAAGGATTCTGGACATAATAAAAATCAAAATTTATCAAAGTATAGGATCCTGGACACCCAAAAAGTTAGCATACAATAGAATAGAAACAATGTCGTGTAAGACACAAAATTTAGCATACAATAGGACACAAAAAATGTTGCAGACCTCGATACTTAGCCAGTTTTCGGATCACGGCTTCTCGGGCTGGCGGGCTCAAAATTGGGCCGCTGTTGTTCCATGCGCTACAAATAGTAGCGAGAGTTCCACGATATACAAATTGACAAGAGGACTTGCGGACTATAGAAATTTAACAAAAATAAATAATGTCTATTACATATGTCTCTAAATGCATTCCCGAATTAGTTTGCTTGAAAGCAAAGGCTTGTGGACACAAGAAAAAATTGAAATTTATGAAAGTATAGGTTCCTGGACACCCAAAAAGTTAGCATACTATAGAATAGTAAGAATGTCATGCAAGACAAAAATTAGCATACAATAGGACACAAGAAATGTAGCAGACCCGAATTCGTTTTCTTTGTAACAAACAAGAAAGGTTCCTGGACACCCAAAATTTAGTATACAATAAAGGAATTCCCGAATCAGTTTTCTTTGGAATTTATCAAAAATTAATAATGTCTGCTACATGTTTCTGGAAATTTAAATGCGTTTGTCATATAGACTGGGATTGGGGCTCCCACGGACCATAAAAAGAAATAAGTACAAGAATTAGGAATGTCGAAAGAAGAAGTGCGTGACGGTAGAGAGGAAGACCTGAAAAGAAGAAATTGAAAGTTATGAGTCTTTGGTTATAGTTTTCTTTTTAAAGAGGTCATAACTTGATTGATAAAGAAAACAAGATGACAATATAGAATTAAATTGTATTGATAAAGAAAACAAGATTCCAGTATAGACTTACTATGAAGCCGATGCATTTTTGTTGCTGTCGTCGATGGTCAGTGGAGTCTTGTCGATCGGTTGTTTCCCTTCCTGGACGAGGCTGTCCATTCTATGTTGGAACCGTTCTTCGAAGTAGATTTTCATGGGGGCCATGTTGATTTCATCCCTGATTTCTATGTTGTAAAGGTCGTTTTCTAATTTCCTTAGATCCATTGAAATACTATGCAGACTCTGTTCAATTTCTTCATTGTGTGCCACATAGTCCAGTACCCAATGCTTGTGGTCATCTGGATGATGTTCAAGTATGCCGTAAAACTTTTCAAATGCCAACCCCTTTAAAATATCAACTTATTCTTGGAAGGCTTCTTTGTTCATTGATAAGGATTTGAGAATTAAGTTTGGGTCTTGAACCTCGTTAGTACTTCCAACTAGTTCCATTTCGAGTAGGCTTGTGAATAAATCTCCCTTTTATGATATGACTTGTTTACATGACCCGACAATGAGCTCCAGGTTGTTAATTTTCTTTTGCCAGCATGCTTTTACTTTTTTGGTCCGCTTTGGGGAGGGGATTTTCTCTTGTCTTCTTTTCAGTTCCGATGTGTTGATGGCATAGTTGGAAAAATGGGTCAGCACTTGTTCACAAAAATGCTGATCATTTTTTAAATTGGCCTCCAAGTGTTCCAGGAAATCATTTGCCTTCTTTCCAAAGGAAACTAAATTTTGCAATGTTTCCCAGGCTTCAGTAACCAGCTACATTCTTTTGTTGATGTTATTCTCTACAAGGGCTATAGAGCATGCAAGGAGGGTAGAAAATACTTTCATCTTGGCTGCAGTGGTAGCAGGCACAATTTTTGACAAAGGACTGGCAAATTCCGGGGTTGCAATGAAAGCATGCGCAAATTCGTTGAGGCGGTCTTTTAGATTGGCATTTTCTGTCTCAATTCCTCCAATGGAATCATGAATAATTTCACCGGTTACTTGGTGAAATGAGGAGATTTGGGATGACTGCATTTTCCTAGAGTTAATCTCTGTGCGAGATTTTTCTTTCTTGTTTGTTACATCTCTCTTTTCAATGACCATAATTTTAGATTGGCTGTCAAAAACAACGCTCTAGAATACAAAGGATTCATCTTCGTAAAAAATTTTGGTCTCAGATATTTCCACCACGGATGACCCAATTTTATGCATGTGCTCAGTTTCAATTTTAAGGTGCACCTGCTCACTTTCAATTTCAGGATCCTCCGCCTGCCCTGCATTGTTTTTTCTCTTCTTCGCCAGTGGAATTTTGTGAGAACTATCAATTTTTATACGAGGAGGGTTCTTATCTCCTCCTCCGTTCRAAGATTTATGGGTTGCTTTCTTACTGGGGTGGGCCGTTGAAGCGATGCTCTGTGATGTTGTGCTCTTGGGAGTGCTAGCGGGGGACTAGGTGCTCTTCTCATCGGATACTTTTCCATGTTGTCTGTATAATTCAGTCGCGCTTTGCAATGTCTTTATGTCACAATCAATAGAAGTAGGATTGTTTTCGACATTGTCCCTGTCTTCAGTCAGGTGTCTATGGATAAAAGAGTTGTTAAAKCCAACCGCCAGTAAATGTTCTCAAAAAATTCCATTAGGGTCGAACCCTTTTAGCCTTTCAGCATACGTTAGGCTCAATTTCTTGAAATGGGCAACAAACTCGTCAATCTTCTTGATGTTTCTGCACACAAAGTCTCCGACTTTCCAGGGCARAGGAATGAACTTTTTTTTTTTCTTGTCATGGAAAAAATGCAACCAGTGATTGTATTGCCTTGCTATTTCTGCAACAAACATCTTGTCCGTGATGTGGCATGGAAGGAAAGYAKRATTTTCCTTAGAGCCAAAGACCATGAGGACACTGTGATTTTCCTTTTGTTCAAGTGTGCCCTTCCTGTTCAAAAACTTCATTTCCTGGCCAGACATCCGCAGAGCATCCTTGCCTAACAATAAATCTTTGAAAACTGATACAAAGCCATTAAAAACTTCATAAAAACAATGGGAGGCCTTGTGCCTCCACAAGGCCTCGTACCAGAATGTTACTGGGTCGAATCCACAGTTTATTTTATAGGAAAGAGAAAGTTTTGGAAACGGACAACAATGGACTATTGCGAAAATCAAGTAGGATGACATATAAAATTTGTTCGATTCTTTGAATCACGACAACTGGGAATAGAGCTCAATGGAAATTAACTTCCCCCAATAAAAAATGTATTGTTCTTTGACTGTGAAATACAAAATATAAATAATTATGTGGGAAATGCTTATCGTGGATGCCTGTCCCGTTATTCTTATAAACAACCAAGCAATTTCCCGTAATGGATTTCTAAAGGAACTCACTTGCAACCTTGTGATATCTTCAGGAAATGTTGTCGGGTCTTCGAGAAAGTCGGCTAAGATGTCCAATCCGTTATCATGTTTTTATAGAAACTGCCTGTAGTCTTGTCCTTTGAACATTAATGTTGGTTCCGAAAATTTTAACATCTCGCAGAAGACCTGAGGTGACAAAGAAACAGGAGAATGGTCGTGCAGTGGAATAATTCTTTTCCCTGGAATATATTATTCGGTGCACCAAGAGACCACCTCCTTACAGTAAAAAATCTCAGGGATGCAGCTTGCACGAGCGATTATAGAGGTCCAAATCACTTCGTTCTGGGCGGAATGGGATGAATAGTAAAAGTATGCCCTAGACCACTGGAAGTTCTGGTCCTGATGTCCGAACATATTTACTATATCTCCACAAAAATGCTATTGACCTGATGCCATAAGTGTACAAGAACATTTGTTTTCTCCAGACGATGAATGAAATGAAAAGTTGGAAGGGATAATATAACCCTGCGCAAATCTTGGTTGAAAGCGTGTGAATGGGAGATGTCCTCGACACTTTCGTTCATTAATGGAAATTTGGATGCCTATTGCATCATGCATTGTTAACATTAACCACTAGTAATTGCATACATAGAAATACGAACATGGCGGATATTTCAATGTGCGATTAATCATTGTAGATTTCTTGAGCGGGCCAACACCATGACATGTGTTCGACATGAACAATCGGAAGGGACAAAATAACTTTTCGGACATTTTGGTTTAATGTGTAATAATGGGAAATCTCCTCGAATGTTTCGCCCATTAATGACAATGTTGAGGGTTCCTGCATGGCCAGCTATTAGCATGAAAGGTTTCGAATTGCATAGTAAGAAAGTATGCAGGTCACGAGCACCGAGAAAAACAGCTTCGAAACAGGGTTACAAGGTACAACCATTGAAGGTGAGGCCGTGAGGGTCAAATTGTCTGTCTCAGAACTTTTTGAGTGCAATACGTGTAACGACGAAGAGGGTATGGTAGGAAAGTCCAGAGGGAAATTTGTATATGACTAGTAAGAGCATAACTAATGTATATCAGGAAGGACAAGAACTTAATGGGGATGGAATGCAGCAAGAGATACTTTGAAACATCTCTGAGCCGTGGTAGAGTGAAGCTTGCGAGCTCAATGAGTCGGCGCTAGAATTGTACATCATGAAAGTGAAGATCCAAAATGGGGTCAGAAGGTCTCCCCAGAAGACGCGAGGACCGACGGTCAAATTGTATCATTTGAAACATTTGAATGCATAATCTATAACACGGAAGAGGGGACAATGTCGGAACCCAGTAGTCAATTCCTATATTGCGGAGGGGTAGATGCGAACTGTTTCGTATCAGTTTGTGTAGTTGTCACTAGTAAGAGTCACTAGTAAGAGCATAACCAATGTATATTAGGAAGGACAAGAAGTTAGTGGGGATGGAAGACAACGACAGATACTCATAAACATTTGTGAACCGTGGTAGAGTGAAGCTTGCAAGTTCGAGGAGTCCGTGGTAGAATTGTTGATCCAGGTGGATATAGGGGGCCACCCACCTTTTCCAAATGGCTCAAAACAGTTTTCTGGCCATTTTGGCAATTTACTATTTTTAGCAGGTTTTACTTATGGGGCCATTTTTAGGGTCCAAATGAAGGTTTTTCGAGATCGAGGTTCTCAATGATAGTTGAAGGCATGATTGAGCCCCCAAAATGAATCTCCT
>JASDQU010682138.1:0-24132 GCA_032191745.1 Picea mariana
GTGTGTTAGAAGGGACCTGCAAAGAAAGAAACTTCTTGACAGTCCCTTAAGATTTCCATTTATGGGAGGAGACGATGTCTCACCCACTTCACCCACTTTCATTAACTATCTTCATTGGGATTAGGATAGGTGGAGTCAACGTGACACTTAGAAAATGTGGTGGCCTTACGCTTCTCTTTTTCCATTTGGATCTTTGTTGGATGTTTGTAGGGGAAACCGACAGGTGGACATGGAAGAAGGCAATCACGAGATGTGAGGTGATTGGTGCAAACTCACATGGTATGACAAGCGAGCTATGGCCAAGTTGAATGATGAAGTTGGTAGAGTGATGATTAGGAAAGCGTGGGTGCCAACATGCGGGATATGAGGTGTAAAGGAGCAAGGGTGATGTAGCACAGGGAGAATATGTGGAGGAAGAGGGGGGTGAATGGTCAAGGGGGACATGACAACATGTTGGAGGTGACATGAAGGGGAAGTGGAAGACACATGTTGGGAGGTGAGAGGGGATATGTGACAGTGGGCAGGGGACAGGTGCATGAGTGATGTGAGTGTAGGATAGTTGACGATAGGAGATAAGGTGAAATTGAGAAGCGGTAAGGAGGTTAGCTCAGAGNCCGATAGGGGGGGGGGGACAGGGGGGGTCCAAGTTGATGAGGAGGTGACACATCTGTGGGGGGACCATGCCAGAAAACCACTTGGTTGGCCCCCCCTGTTAAAGGCAGAAGGTCGAGGGGGTCCGATATGGAACACATACCGTTGATCCTCACGCTCTTTACCAAAATGCACCAAGATGTCAAATCACTTCTTCCGACCTTGGATATAACACATTTTGTGGGTTTTTAGCCTGTTTTCCTTCATTTTTTCGCCAAGGGGTCAATTCCTAAGGGAAAACACTCCTCTACAAACATATGTGCTAATATAAGGCACAAACGCCGAATTAGGCTCAGGCCAAGATATTTTCATCAAATTTAACATCTCTTCTAATAATGATTTCATTACAATGTGTTTGAAGAAGTCTATAACCTTTCAAATCTTCAAAATAACCAACACATATACACTTCTCACTTTTAGGCTGCAATGCCTTCTTTTTCTCATAAGGAGTGTGAGCCCATGCTATACTACCAAATACACAAGAGTTTCTTACATCTGGTTTAATTTTAGTCCAAGCTTCTTTTGATATTATATTTTTAAGAGCCTTTGTGGGAGTGCGATTTACTATGTAAATTGCACAGTTGATGGCTTTGTACCAATACTTTAGACTTAATCCCTTAGATTGGATCATACAATTAGCCATTTTTTTTAATGTGTGGTTCTTTCTCTCAACAATACCATTTTGTTGTGGTGTATATGGAACAATGTGTTGCATTTGGATTCCCCATGTAGTGCAGTAACTTGTAAAATTATTGTTCACATATTCACCTCCATTATCTTTTCTTAACCTTTGAATTTGATGTCCAGATTGATTTTCTACAAGGGCCTTGTAGGCCAAAAACTTATCAAAAAATTCACTCTTAAGTTTTAGGAAGTAAACCCAAGTACATTTGGAAAAGTCATCAATGAAAGTTAAGAAATACTTGCACCCAGAAAAATAAGGAGAAGAAAGTGGACCACACAAATCACTATGAACAAGCTGCAAAGGACTTGAGGCATGCCAAGAGGCATGTTTGTCAAAATTGTCCCCATGATGTTTTTCGAGAACACAACCAGCACAAACACCATCTCTGCATGAAATAAGAGGAAGACCAATCACCATCTGTTGATTACATAGATGCTATAATGAGTGATAGTTTAGATGACCAAACCACTCATGCCAAAGTTTGCTCAAGTCATTGCTATGAGAAACAAAAATTGATGAAAAAGATGATGAACCAAAGTTGTCAAACTTGTACAACCTGGTAATATCATCAATAATTTCAGTTGGAAGAACATGCTTAGGATCTTTTAGATCCTTGATTACAACTTGGTGAGGTGAAAAATCTACGGTTTTACCTTCACCTGAATGAGTAATTTTATATACTGATCGAAGGTTACAAGAAAGAATTGGAACACATAATACATCATTGAAATGACCATTTTCTACTTGAACTATTCCAGATCCTTCAACACTAAGAGATCTATCATAACCAACAAATATTTTCTTGGTGTTACATTCATTTAGAGTAGAAAATATGTCTCTATCCATATCCATATGATAACATGCTCCAGAATCAATAAGCCACTCAATAGAAGTAGAAGTGGAAGTTGTATTGAAGGAGAAACCATAAGCTGAAAGTGCATGTCCATGAAAAGAAGAAGAAGAAGTAGAATCAATACTGATGTTGTGCTTCTTCATCATTGCTTCTAAAGCTTCCATCTTCTTGAAACATTTGGAGTCATCATGACCATATTTATCACAAAAGTTGCAATGTCTCCCAATCTTCTTATTTTTATATTTTTCTCCTTTGCCTCCATTAGGAGCGAAGGATGTCTAAGTGGGTTTGGGACCCTTATATTGCTTATTGTTGTGGTGAGGATGTTGCTTCTTGGGATTCTTGGGTTTATCTTTCTGATGGAAAACTAAGGATTTGTTGGAGGTACCTACAGTGCTGATCACTTCAAGTTGTACTAGATTATCTTGCTCTCTAATCAAAACATCACAAAAGTTCTCAAGACTGGGTTTTTGATAATATTCCCCTAGAGCCTCTTGCATGGCATAAAAGGTAGATACAAACACAAAATATGCACTACCTAACTTAGAAAGAATAAGATGGTTGCAACGATATTCGTCTATCTTTATCTTACATTCTTCACATAAAGTTTTGAGTGTTTTAAACCTAGATAGATAGTATTCAATGAAAGAAAAATCACTTGGAACTAATGTTAGTACTTGATTTTCTAAGTGTTTTGCTCGAATAATATTGTGTTTACCAAACACAGATTAAATCTTTTTCCAAGCTTCTTTGGGTTTATCAATTGATTGAAGGTGGAACCTTAAATTAGGAGAGATAGACATTTTGATTAATCCACATTCTTCGTCATTCCTATTATCCCATTTGGCTTTCTTATCAACATCAGTGGTCGTTGATTCCTTTCCCAAGGTAATCTGGTACAAGCCTTTACTTATTAATAAATCGTTGATATGGGATTTCCATTGGAAGTAGTTGGTGATGGTAAGTAAGAGATTACTTGTAGAATCCATATTAAATATGAAGATAATATGGATTTAAACACTGAAACTGATGATCTGAATGGAAATATCTCTAAAAGTTATGTGGTTTAAAAAAAAAAGGCACTTAAAACGGACTTTGGATGTGAGGGTTATTCCCTTAAAAAAAAAACATAAACGCTAACCAAAGGACCACGTGGTGGTGTAAGTTGCTTTATGAAGTGACCCACTTTTATAAAGAGAAGTGGGGATCACTTTTACAATGAAGTTACTTCATACAAAACAAATAACTCTAAAATAAAATATAAAAGCTACTTATAGAGATTCACTTTTATACTTGAAGTGAAATACACTTTACAATTTTAGCATGAACTTTTCCAAAAAAAGTAACAAAAGAGAGACTTGAACTCAAGACATCTTACTTAATAAGACAACTTTTAACCAAATGGTCTAGCAAAACATATTGTATTGTTTCGCAAGAGGATTGGGGTTGTTGTTGTTGTTATTGAAGATGGTATTGGAGGGCGTGCTTAAAAAAAATTCTTTTCACACAAGAAAACAATTTCGCTTCTCAATGACAACAAGGGTTAGATCTCGGTTAGCTTACTCGGAAGATGCACCTTTTCCTATCCATTTCTGGTTTTCCAAGATCCCATAGGGCGCGGGGCAAAGAGAATACATAGATCTAAGAGAGTAGCAACCTGGAAATAAATAATATCAAACTGAAATAAAACCAAAATATTACTTTGCAAAAATTTTAAAAATGCGTATTCAGGCTTTATACCTTCGGATCTTACTGTAATAGTCGTATCTTGGGCAAACAGAAACCTTTTCGAGTGAAACGAAAAGTGTTCCTAATTGAAACAAGTGCTATGGATGCAATGGAACAGTACTCTTGGCCCCAAAATGTATGAAAATGATATAAAATGGAGATGTGAAAACTTGGCTTCACGATCTCATTCTACAATAGGAATGGGTCTTCAAACAGGCTTTGATACCATGTTTGACAACACAGGTATTCTAACAGAGGATGAGCACCTTCAGTAACCACTCACATAACCAGATCAAATATCAACACACCGATGTTTTCATGTGGTAAAACCCCTACAGGGAAACATCCATGGCTCCAGCCAACGTGACCACTTGGAGCAGTTTATTAATATAAAGAAAAAGATTACAGAGAGATTTTACAAGAGAGTTTCTCACAATCGATCATCGAAAAATAACCCGTCATGCTCTGTAAATAGATATCATGGACCAATTAGGTGTTAAGCCACAAATCAATGGCCATTAAGATCGAGGAGAGTATGAACCGTCGGATCACTCTATGTCAGGAACATATCGTGACCATCGGATTTCCTAACTACAAATGCATACTAATGGATACTAAAGAAACACACTAAGAAACACAATTTTACCTATTGACACATTAGACCAAGTAGATCTTAACTAACTCCTAAGTGTCTAAATATCCTAACACTCATAATTAGGTAATGATGAATGATAATATATTTTGACAGGACATTCATCCTAACCACTTGATTCGACTTTGGTACATAATTTCCTACTTTTCGACATGACTCAGAACTTAGGAAAATAGACCTTTACAACTTAAACATGATGAACCTTACACTCTTTTAACCAACTTATGGCTAAACCCCTTACTTGACATTCCAATCCATTTTTTATTTGGTCATTGAACTCATAAACTTTGACACAATAACTATGATTCATCTTGGAAAGTCTTGATGTTTTCCAAGATCAAGGCCTGACTATGATTTGTTTTTTGACAAACCTCTAATTCTAACTACAAATATCAAGGTGCTAACTACTAACTTTTGAGGATAATCCGGAAGCACTTTAATTGTGAGGGAAGATTTGACAAGGTACATCAATACCACATCAGGATTCTAATGCATTTCACAGGGAGAATTCCTTTAAAATTACCTTTCTTCCTATGTAGAAGCCTAGGAAATATGGAAGACCATGTTCAAGCAAAAGATGACCAGCTAGAGAATAACCTATTCCATTTTTCCTTGATTAAGATGTTGGTGGTTGAGGAGCCTGGAAATTTAAATAGGGACTAAGATTCTTTCTTGATTTCAACAAACATTCCCAAGGACCCTAAAGGAGATATTTCCTTATCTGTTGAGAAATCAACATTTCATAGTTTAGAGGAAAGAGGAGGAGGTGTTTCTGAAAGGGGAAAAGGAAAATAAATTGAAGACTGATCAATCATTTATCCAACCTCAAAAAAATAAACAAACTAATATTCACTGATGAAACTAAGGAGAGGCAAGTTCGCAACAAACTGTGCACGAGGTCCTCTACTAGGAGGTTTCCTATACCTACAATTCAGACAAAGTTTGTTGAATGTGCAACCTTGGAGATTCATAAAAAGAAAGTGGAACCAGGTGAGGAAGATGTAGATATCAAGGAGGTGAAACAACAACTAAAGAAAATTCAACATGTTATAGCCCAATTCTATCAGGAGAAAAAATAATTGAGGAGGAAGCTATCAAAAAGAATTCCTGAAACAAAAGCGTCACAGAGTAAGGCAGGTCAGATATCTCCTACCTCACCAATAGGAGGAGAAAATAATATAAAATGGATGAAAAAGTAACTAAGAGAAGCTCAGTATGATATCATTAATCTTAGGGAGGAAAAGAGAATATCAGAGGAAGGAATCACAAAACATTACAAGAAATGCAAACCGTCTATTGACGATGCATGTGAAACTCTCTTTGATGCTCAATCAAAATTGAAAAGGAATGCAGCTTTATTGAGACCAGTGAGGAGTTTAAAGAGACAAAAATTTTCCTTAAGAAAGGAAAACATGGCCTTAAGACTATAAGTGATATTGCACAAGGAAGCTACATACAAATTGAATGATCCCATCCTTTTCTACCAACTAGATTCATGCAATAAACCTCAGCATGAAGATCTGCCACATGAAATCTCTACGTATATATCACAACCAACATTTGCATAGCATAAACCAGAATTTACTGCACAAAGGTGATAGTGTTGTCTAGCGATACACATGATGACTCATCACAACCATATGGTTGAAATTTTCTCAAGAATTTATGATTGTAAATAACATTCCAGATAGGTTATGATTAGCAAATTGACTTTCTTATTTTTGGTAATTTTTGTAGAGGTTGTTGTTCTCTTTGAAAACAACCAGATCCATAACTCTAGGAGATAGAAGTTTGACTCCTAGCAGCTAAGTGTAGCTTTAGTTTTCTATATATATGGACTATTTTTTTATGAAAAAAGGGGGGCGCGGGGGAAGAAGTATAGACATTTTGATCCTCAATGTAATTTTATGAATCTAAAGAAATCTAAATGCATAAGTCTTGAATTCCTTAAGAAAAATATTCTAATGGTGGTGATCTAAAGATTGTACTCTTCTTTGTATGTATTCCCTGTGTACTTATTTTCATCTGCATTTTTCTTCTCTTTAAATTGGTAAATTAAAAGTCTAGAATTCAACTAATGGTGGTCTAGACTTAACTGATTTAAATTTTGTCTATCTTCTCAGCTAAGGTCAGAATTCATCCTTTGTGGTGCTCTGATCCTGTTGTATGTTTCTTTTTTTCTTTGACCCTACATGATCAAACTAAACATTGAATTTGATCACCTTATTTATCTTTTGTTCCTCTTAGGAGTTCTATCTACCAAGCATTGTTTTCTTTTTTTTCAGGGATTGACTCAATATCCCTAGAAATACTATCTTTTGTTAGCAAACCTTGAAAAATTATCTCAAAATTCTAAATCTATCCATCAATTTAAAGAAATATGTTTATCATAGATCAAGTCTTAGAGAGATCCCTTAAAGGATACTTTCCAATATTAAAGTTGGTTTGTAAGTGACCTTTGTAGATTGTTTCTTGATCCCAACAATTTACTTAGCGTTAACATTTTGGCATTGTTGCCGGGGAGCGAAGGTGAAATCTTCCCTGGGATAAATGAAAAAGTTCAGATCTGATTGTTGATGGTGGAAAAAAGTAAGACACAAAGAGGATATAAATCATCCATCTCGCGACTCCACACATCATAAAATCTGTTTGAAGGTGATTCCACTAGTAGAAGAATCCGGAGGTAAATATTTAATGGTGACTTGATTGTTCAAAGGTCTCAGAGTATGAAGAGTTTCTTGGTTCCATAATGGAAATCTTCACTTCCTATTGAGGTACTTCATAAAAAAAAACAACAAGGTTCGTGGCAGACCTTGTTTCTTTTCAAAATTTTAGAAAATGGATTGATTAGTCTCCTAAGTATAAATGGTATGAATATATTTGGTCGGCTCTATTTTATTATTTTGATTCATGTCATACCTTTAGTCAAGAGGATAAGTTAGAATGTTTACAGAATCTTATAATGGAACTTGAGATAGAACAAGAGGATAATTTAGAATGTTTACATAAGCTTATTATGGAGATTGAGATAGAACAAGAAACACAAAGGATATACCATGATTCATCTTCTTTTAAAGAATGTTATGACGAACAACAAGAATCGTATTAATCGAAGACAAATAAAATGTTACTGGCTGATTCATAGCAGTTTAAAAGAGGGTATGAGGTTGCAATGTCTCACTATTACAAGCATTATGATCTCAGGCCTGAGGTTAGTAGTCCAAAGTTCATCTTTCCTACAAAAAATGAATTTTCAATTAGAAAACAACCTTCAAATAAAAATATAAATGTTGTTTAGAATTCAGAAATTTTAGAGAATCAAATTGGTATGCTTGTTGAATCATGTGAAGAGTTACCTTTAGAAACTCCTGTAGCACATGCTAAGGAAATTCCTATTGAAAGTGTCCAACAATATTCAAAGTATTTCTTGGCAAATCAAAAAAATGATCAACAAGTTGTTTCTTTTTTATTTGAAAATGGTCACAAGAGTTATAATGAAGAACTTGAATAAGGAACATCATCGAAAGATCATAATTAATCTTATCTTCTTGCCGATCAACAAGAGTTATTTGTGTATCATTTCAAGGATCCCTTCGTAGATCTACTGGAATCTTCAATGGAAATTAGTTTTGTAATGTTCATAGGTTATGGAGACAATCTCAGATGGTGGAACATGCTATCATATCTTAGGCATGGCTTTGTGATTGGAGAAGTGGAATTCCCGTTTCAATCCAGTACCCAACTTCTTGATTGGGTTCAATGGAAATGTGAGGTCACTTGATTCAGTACTTGTTCTCAGAAAGTAGCGTAGGATAATTTGTATATAAATAATCTTGAGTATCAAGCCTTTTGTAAATTTCATTGTTAATCTTCATCATGTGTGTTTTCATTTTTCAACTTCAAGTTTCATTTTTCATTTGGTTTCAATTGCACAGTTAGAGGATCACGAGTTTGGATAAACTAGTTTTCTAGTTGCAGGGTTGAGGTTGGGAAAATCCCAATAGTCAGGAACTTGGTCTACTTTTCTTTGCTACCTCACTGGGAGGATGACATCCCCATTGGAGTCTATTGTTATCATCATGATTTTTATAGTTAGAATTAGAGGTTTGTCCAAACAAAATTCACAGTCAGGCCTTGATCTTGGAAAAAATCAAGACTTTCCAAGATGAATCATAGTTAGTATGTCAAAGTTTATGAGGTTAGTGACTGAATAAATAATGGATTGAAATTTCAAGTAAGGGTTTTATCCATAATTTGGTTAAAAGAGTGTAAGGTTATTCATGTTTAAGTTGTAAAGGTCTATTTTCCTAAGTCTTGAGTCATGTCGAAAAGTGGGAAATTATATACCAAATTCGAATCAAGTGGTTAGGATGAATGACATGTAAAGAAATATTATCGTTCATCATTACCTAATCATAAGGTTATAAAATGGAATAATCATGACACTCCATATAATTTTCACCATTGCAAACTCAAAAGGTGTACCCGCTGCACAAGCTCGCCGCGCAAATCTTTAACTTGGCTTAAAACATCTTGTCACTATGGATTTTCCATCCCTTTTCATCATTTCGTTCCTTATCCATTCAAACATAAATATTGGTTACCTTTCATGTTTCTTTGTCACCTTCAATACTTGTGATTCGTCCATAGCCTTTCTAGTAAGCTTCAAATCCCTTTGGTACGTAATTATTATGTGCTGCCAGTCGCTAAGTAAATCTGTTACTTTGCTTTTGTTGCGTATCCTCCATTGCTTTCAATAATTGTTCAAAAGCTTTCCTTGGAGCCCATTGCAAATTAGCTTTTGGAACGAGTTTGTTTTTCACACAGTCAATCTTCTTTCTTTTTAGATAAATTCTTATTACCTACTCATGCGCCAAGTTTTCCCTCATTGTGAGGAGTTTCTGTTGTTGTTTATTGTTGAGCCAAATTTTTCTGTTGTTGTTTACTGTTGCACTGAATTTTTTATCGCTGATTTGTTTGATGCGCAAAGATTTCCTATTGCTTCCTTTTCCATGCACCATGAAAAATTTAGTATTCTCATTCGCTGCGCAAAGTTCATTGCTCTCATTTGTTGTCATAGTTTATTTTTCTCTTTTCCGCTGTGCAGAGGCTATTACAATCTATTGTTGCACAGTTGAAATTGACATATATCAGCATCATGAAAACTCCTGAAAGAAAAATAAATAATGCATGAAGAGGGAAAGTCGTGAGGTTTGAACCATATGATTTAAAATTAGTAGACGTAGACCCGACAATCAGAGTGTCCTTTGAACAAGCCAAATGCATAAGATTCCATGAAAAGGTTCAAGGGTATAATGCGCAACTAACCAAGAAGTTCTCCCTTAACTTTATGTGTGTCAGTGCAACTATTGCAGGGATCACTTTTCAAGTGTCAGAGGAAACCATATCAGTTGCGAAAAAGATTCCTATGCAAGGAGAAAAATGGTTTAAAGTTATGGCATTAGATAATTCATTTTATATTGATTTTATCAAACCTATATACAGAAATTGGAAGATTGGAGTGAACATTCCCAGTGACTATATTTTGGAACCTTTTGAGAAACTTTTGAGGATAATCCAGAAGTACTTTACTTGTGAGGGAATATTTGACAAGGTACATCAATACCATATCAGGCTTCTGATGCATTTCATAGGGATAAGTCCTTTAAACTTATATTTCTTCCTATGTAGAATCCTGGGAAATATGGAAGACATTGTTCAAGCCAAAGATGACTAGCCAAAGAATAACCTATTCCATTTTTCCTTGAATAATATGTTGGTGGTTGAGGAGCTCAAAAAATTAAACAGGGACTAGGATTCTTTCTCAATTTCAACAAACATACCCAGGGATCCAAAAGGAGATATTCCCTTATCTGTTGAGAAATCAACATTTCATAGATGAGAGGAAAGAGGAGGAGGTGTTGCTGAAAGGGAAAATAGAAAATAAATTGAAGACTAATCACTCATTCATCCAACCTCGAAGAAAATAAACAAACTAAGATTCATTGATGAAACTAAGGAGACACAAGCTCTCAGCAAACTATGCACTAGGTCCTCTGCTAAGAGGTGTCCTATATGCACAATTTAGATAGAGTTTGTTGAATGTGAAGCCCAGGAGATTGATGAAAATCAAGTGGAAATAGGTGAGGAAGATGCATATATCAAGGAGGTGAAACAACAAATAAATAAATCTCAACATGTTATAGCCCAATTATATTAGGAGAACATAGAATTGAGGAGGAAACTAATAGAAATAATTATTGAAACACAAGCATCAAAGATTAAGGAAGGTCATAGATCTCCTATCTCACCAACAGGAGGAGAAAATAATATAAACTGGCTGAAAAAGTAGCTAAGATAATCTCAATATGATATCATTAAGCTTAGGGAGGAAAAAATAATATGAGAGGAAGGAATCATGAAAAAATACAAGAAATGTAGACCAACTATTGACGATGCATGTGCAACTCTCTTTGACTCTAAATCAAAATTAAAAAGGAATGCATTTTTGTTGAGACAGGTGAGGATTTTAAAGAGACATAAATTTTCATTAAGAAAGGCAAAGAGGGCCTTACAAGTACAAGTGAGATTGGACAAGGAAGATACAGACAAACTAAATGATCCCATCCTTTTCTTCCAACTGGATTCACACGAGCAACCTCAACATGAAGATTCACCGCAAGAAATCGTTGCATAGATATCACAGGCAACGTTTGTGCAACAGAAACCAGAGTGTATTGTGTTGTTCCTGAGTCTGTACTAAGGCTTAAAGTACAGTGTCAAGGCATCCGAAAGTATGTGAAAGATGAATACGAGGATAAAGTCACCTTCGGTATAAGAAACTAGGGAAGATTTCTACGTTCTCGTCGTCTAGCTTCCAACTGCTCTTGAGCAGTTATATCTTGCTCAATGGCTTCCCATCAACGCTCGAGTTCTTCCCGGGTGTTAGCAGTTTTAAGGATTGTATCGAAAAGATTTAAAGCAATATGTGTTTGATTAGATAGTCCGGGTTCAATATTAGGTTGCATAACTGCAGGTACGGTCATTGAGGAACAGTAATTGTAGGAAATATTTTAAAGAGAGATTTGAGTGTTGTTCAATTTGGTCGAAATAAAGAGAGATTTCTACGTTTTCTGAACGAAATGAAGATTTGCAAAAGAAGGCCCTTTCCCGTAACTGCATTATAATTTAATATAAAAGTGTGATGCGAAAGAGAAACATTTAGCTGCGTATAACGTGAAGTTCCTGTCAACAGAGAAATCACATATAAGTAGAAGAAGAAATTAGTGAGAAAATAACTGACGTAGCAAAAATTAAACGTAGAATTCTGCAAATGCGAATTGGTCTTACACCCGTTGATAGCCGGTGCAGAGGAAAAACAATAGACAGAGACAGAAAACCATAATTCTTTTGTTATAGTAGTGGTCGTACTAAATTATAACAAAGCACATCAGTTATGAATGAGTGAAATGAAATGAAACATGAAGTACAAAGAAGCAAACTCGATAATACAGTCTGGACGGAATCGAGAATATTAAAATTGCTTGTATATTAACTTCTTCCAATGTAAAACTTTATTACAATCGATACCAAAAAGGTCTAGACCCTTCATTCTCTTTTTGTGGTATATTTATACAAATTGCCAGATCAGTTTAGAAACTCAACTGTTTCTCTCATTCAGTTACAACCGAAAAGAGTGAAATCACTCTCTTTTCTCCTATTCTATTTTCAACTGGCGCCAGGTGCTTGTCTTTGCGTGGATTCGGTGCACATGATACATTTTTCCACAAACTGGGACACAAGCTGCGAGGGTTTCGCTTGACAGCTGGCCGCAGAGAAATAGTACTCTTGGGCCAACCGCAGCAGCTTATCTCCCATTTGCGCGTCAACGATGTCAAGGGAACTCAATTGTGCACTAGGTTGAATTAAGTGTTTGTCAACTCGAGCCATGTCCACCCTATCCATCTTGGAGATATCCACCGAATCTCTTTCATTCTTCTCTTTCAGGTCGAGGGAAATATGCTCTATATTCATTTGCCTCAACGTTTCTGAATCACCTCCACTCTCCATACCTAGCAACTCACCATCAATAGTATTGAAGGCTTCTTCTAATGAATTCGTTACTTTTTGAGCCTGGTCCTTGCTTAAGGTAATATAATGTTCCCAATCTTTTAACAGAATGTTACCTCTAGTTTGTTCAGCAATGGTGAGTCCGGGAGAACCTGTAGAAAATCTGTTGTTAGTAGCTATCACCGCCTCTTGAAAGGTGACCCGAGCAACTTCAGCTTTCTTTTCTCTGACGGTCAAATTCTCGGAAATCTGATGTATCAACAGGCAATATTCTCGAATCACTCCAACTTTGTCCAACAAATTCTGCTATATAGAAGAGATCCTGCTCCTAATATCGATTGCTCGGGATTTAAAACCCTCTACGTCGATCATCTTGTTTTCTGCAACCTCTAACTGAACCTGTAGCTCTGTGATCATATTCCTCTGCTGACCAGCCTGCACCCGACCTTCTCGGATCACCGAATGTGCTTGCTCCAGCTTGACTTTGAGCATTTCTATTTCATTTTTATCAGCCAATCGAGCCTGTTCCATCTTTATGTTGGCCTGGCCCTTGGCATTTTCTGTAGCTGTAGCCAACCTGGCCTCGAGGGTCTTGATGAGGCGATTTTTTCTTTTTAATTGGTGATTCATTTGGCCAACCGAGAATTGATTCATCGAATCACAGGCGCCCAGTGTTGTAGTGGTTTCAGTAGCAAGTTGGTCACTTTTCTTGTTCTTACCATCTGTCATGATTTTGTATTTTTTAACAGTGGACTCTCCCTCTTGATAAAGTTCTCGCTTCACTACAGCTTTTTTCTTTTTGTCAAAAAAGAACTCATTAGGAGGGAGTTCCTTTGCCCTTATAGGCCTCATATCTTCACCAAATATCCATCCCTCACTAACATCTCCCTGTGCCGACTGCAAGGGTGTGACAGAGGAGATGGGTTTTCCTATTTTCTTTGTTGATTCTTTTAGAGTATTGACAGGGTTCTATTCTTTTGGAGTATTTGGGGCATCTTTTTCAGTCTCTGCTATCTACTTTCTCGGTGGGTCTGGAATTTTTCCTTCAGCCTCTGAACTCTGTTTTCTTGGTAGGTCTGGAGTTTTTCCCTCAACATCCGAACTCTTTTTGCTTGGCGGGTCTAGATTTTTTCCCTCAACCTCCGAACTCTTTTTGCTTGGAGAATCTGGAGTCTTTTCTTTTGTTTCGGGATTACACGTTTGATCCTCTTCCAGTTGTTGTCTAGGGATAGATATTACCTTTGTATAATCTTCAACATTTTTATCTTTTGTCTCAGCAATGGACAAACCTCCCAACACAGTGGGAAGACAGCTTAGCCTATGCTCTTGGAATCTTAACATAGCTGTTGTGTCTTCGGATGCTAGCGATTGGATCCGGGCTAACACCTCTTCATAAGATTTCGCTTTTCGAAAAATGTCGTCCAAGGGGGAATTCTCATGTTCGAATCTCTTAAGCCCAACATGAGCCAGATGATTGCTCACAATTTTTTGTGGATCATGTTTTTTAATCTCAATGGAGGCCAACTTTAGGTCCTCCAGGGCAGCAGCCTCGGCTTTGGCATGCCCGAAATCTAATAAAGAATATGAATTCATTCGAATGGGAAAAGAAGGGCATACCTTCTTTGAATAGCCCTTGAGTTCCTTGCTTATGCCCCTGATTACTGTTTTCCATGCAACTTCTCGACAAGCTAGTTTATCGAGAATGAACAAAGGTAGCGCATGAGGGGGAACAGAAGCCCCGAAAACTCTGATGTATGAGAACTCTTCTTCTACATACCAATCTGTGATGACACTCAGACCTTTTGAAATGCTATCTGATATGTGAGGTGGTGGGCGACCAAAAATAGTGATGTGTAGGGGCACCATCACCCAATTGAAAATCTCATATGGGAACTTCCCTGCTTTATTTTCCCATAATTTATCATGGTATTCGTGCACTGGTTTTTCTTGGGTTGGGTTCCAAGCCCAAATCATCAAGGGGAAAGGCGTCATGGAGCATATCACATCCATGATATATGCTGACATGTAAAACGATGACGGTTTCCCACCGGCCTTTTTCTCCCGATACTCTATGACCCTATTGGCCAAGCTGTCTGAGAGCATCTTTGCCCAATTGAATGAGCAACCTTCAGCGACCCGAAATATGAGAGGCACCCAAGAGATATAGAAATGTGAGGTGTCTTCTCGCCCGAACAGATGACATGTCATCATGGCCACATACTTCTACTGTGGCTCCAAAGAAGAAATAGAATAGATGCCCTGATCATTTGTCCTGAATTTCACGGCCCGTGAAACCCAGTCTTTGATCAAACCAGGCATGCTTTTGTCGTATTCAATGCACTCTTTTTCCTTGAATTATTCCAAGAAATCCGCACCGTATGTATATTCAGATGTTGAAAGCAGCTTATACATGCTTTGTAAATTCTCGGGCCGTAAAGTTTCGATAGTCACTCGCTGACTGTTCATAACTATTCTGGTGGGCAGGTCCACATGATCCAAAGCCCAACGGATCATGTCATAGTAAGGAAGCAATCGGGGCCTGGTTGCTATTCTGTGCATCTCGGACTGGATGACTATCTTATACTTGGTGTGCAAATTGTCTCTTTCGTTGTCGTCAGAATCGTTTGAGTAATCAACTAATTCTGCCTGCATAACATTGGACACATGCGACCAGTCGGGAATTGATTCGATACTTCAGGGTGAAGTATCGGAGACATTGTCTGAGCCCTGACTTGTAACTTTGACATTTTCCTTTGTCGCTTTCCGCGGCGCCATGACTGAAGCTGGCATTTTCCCTCTTCTGTGATAAACCTGTGTATACATGCAGAAGTTAATTCACTCGGAAAATGACGAGCTCTGCTTGGTTATGAAAAAGGTTTTCATTATAAAAAAATGAGACTCTCGTATATATTTGAAACTTATGTACTATCCGTAATAAGTCTATCCAATCTCAATTAACAACAAATTGATTGCGTAAAAATCCTATCTTATTTATTCATAGATTCACCCTAATTATCTATTAATGTCATCAATGTTTGGCGGCTTTCCAGTCAGTTAGAGTATGGAAAGAAAAAAGTTACCTCGGGAAATGTGCAAGCCTCGATGCACGGGACCTATCTCATTATATTTTAAAATATTCAAAATATAGCAACGTTAAAAAATCTTCTTGCTTTTCGCTGTATCAGGGATTTCCTTTTAACATTTTAATCTTTCAACTCGTGAGACTACAAGTATCGATTTTGATTTAAAAGATAATCGTGATTTAAGGAATGATTAATTTCCTAATTATTTTACTCGTGGTATCGCGACTCGGAACTTCGAAGATAAAATTTTGGGAGATTAGTATGCCGAGTCACGAGAATGCGAGATATCCACAATTAAGACTTAATTAGGATTAAGAAAACTTGGATTAAGTGACTAATTAATCATACTATAATCACATTGTGGTTTTGTGAGTCGGAGTTTTAGACACCATGATTTTCGAAAAGATAGCGCCGAGGGACGAACCGCCGAGACTCATTTTAACTATGGTTAACTTTTTGCTTTTAGTTTTTGACCAGGGTTAACCCACAAGTAACTCGTGTTCTCGGCTCTCGAGATTGTAAGGAAAAAAAATTTAAGTTTGACGAATGCCGAGGCGCAAAACCCCGATGACGTTCAGTCACTGAGTTAAAAAACTTTACCCAGGTTTCTGTCTTGAGTGAAAATTCAAAAAGAGTTGGCCTTATCGTGACTCAGGACGTGAGAAATAAAAAATTAAGGTGTCCGATTTGCGAGATCCCGAAATAAAGCAAAATATCAGGTCACTATTACGAAAGTGGATTTGTTTTAAGTGGAGAATAAGCATTGTTTCTTATTTGACCAGGTTGTAGGATTTTTTCAAAATCTCGAGGGAGAAAAAATCAAAAGGCCATCTTTAGAATTCAAGTATCAAAGACTGAAAATTGTGAAGGGTTATAATAAATTAAAGGCGGCTCCAACATATTGCACAAAGGTGACAGTGTTGTCTAGGGATACACGTGATGACTCATCACAATCATATGTTTGAAATTTTCTTAACAAATTATTATTGTAAATAACATTCCGGATAGGTTATGATTATCAAATCAACTTTCCTATTTTTATTAAATTTTGTAGAGGTTGTTGTTCTCTTTGAAAACAACTAGATCCATAACTCTAGAAGACAGTAGTACGACTCCTAGAAGATAAGTGTATCTTTACTTTTCTATATACATTGACTATTTTTTATGAGAAAAGGGGGGGATGTAGGAAGAAGTATAGACATTTTAATCCTCAATGTAATTTTTTGAATCAAAAGAAATACAAATTCATAAGTCATCAATTCCTCACGAAAAAAATTATAATGGTGGTGATTTGAAGATTGTACTCTTCTTTGTATGTATTCCCTTTGTACTTATTTTCATGTGCACTTTTCTTCTCTTTAAATTGCTAAATTAAAATTCCAAAATTCATTTAATGGTGTTCTAGACTTAACTGATTTAAATTTTATTTTTCTTCTAAACTAAGGTGAAAATTCATCCTTTGTGGTGCTATGATCTTGTTGTATGTTTATTTTCTTCTTTCACGCTACATGATCAAACTAAACACTAAAGTTCATCACCTTATTTATCCTTTGTTCCTCTGAGGAGTTCTATCTACCAAGCATTTTTTTTTTTTTTTTTTCTTCTCAGGTGGAAACTCCATAGCTCTAGAAATACTATCTTTTGTTAGCAAACCTTGAAAAATTATCTCAAAAATCTAGCCATCAATTTAAATAAATATGTCTATCATAGATGAAGTCTTAGACAGAGCCCTTGCTAGATTGGAAAGGCTAGTTTCCAGTCTTAAAGTTGGTTTGTAGGTTACCTTTGTAGATTGTTTCTTCATCCAACAATTTACTCAACGTTAATACACTATACAAAGGTGTGTACCATATCAAATATTTTGATGCGAAAATATTATTCTTGATAACCTGCAGGGATAAATCAATCAAAGGATTATTATTTTCAAAACCAAACATTACCTTGAAGTTCCTGGTCAAATTTTTTCAATCTCCTATGCCTCTGCTCATTTATAGTTCTAGGTACCAATTATTTGGAGTAGTGTCCAGAGTATACACAAAGAAATGTGTGCATTCTTGTTGAGGTATTGATATACATGTCATGGTACACCTCATAATATGGTCTTCTGGGAAACTTAATCCATTATACTTTGTAATAATACTTTCATTTTTTGTTTCAAATCTGAGTTGTAATAACCTTCTGCACTACTTCCAACTTCTTATTCCAACCTTGTGTGTATCCCACCACCTCGTAGGGGTTTCTTTAAACATGACATACAAAGCTAATAGACTATTTTGATATGATATTTTCAACTCAATCTCTCTTATAAAAGAAACTACCTCAGTTAGTCTATCATACCTTGGAGGTTCAACTATTTCAGATCCAATCCATCGTAACACACAGATAATCCTTCTACATTATCTTATCGATACTTGATGCAGTCTTTGTTGCTAATTCTCCAGAGCTTCTTCTGATTATGATGCACATGAACTCATACTTCTCCAACTAAGTATGCCTTCATCTATAGGATTCACATAATTGCCCATTCACATAGTCATATTATATAGAGTGTCAAGCTCCTTTCTCTTTGTTGGCTCCACATATCTCCTTCCTTCAGTAGGATCTAATGACGCGGTAAACTTCAATTCTTCTACTTTGAATACCATCCATATTTTATTTATATCAATGATAGTTTGATTATCAAATTCCCAATCAATTTCAAAAAATGTTGGATATGGTGTAGTATCCTCTACTATTTTGATCACTTCAAAGTCTACTACACTGCGCACTCCATCAATATTGAAACCTACTCCTATCAACCTTCCAACTGATTTTTTTTTTATGTTGGATCTCTAATATCAACTAGATAGGAGATCAAATCAAATTAGGTTGGCCCATCATCTCCCAAGTTTTTCTTGGGGTCACATTCACATCGGATCCTAGATCTAGAATGATATGGTCCATGTCATAGTTCCCTATTTGCGCATTGAGCTAGAACTCCCTATTTTTCTTCTTCTTACAATGAACCTAATTAGATTTTCTGTGTGCGATAGGTAGATATTTATTTTGAGCACAGTGGTTAGTCATTCCATGCAACATGCTTAAAGAATATTCATCCTTCATTAATTCTAAACAACTTCTTAAGAAATATTTAAAAGTTCTTATTTTTTCAACTTGCCTTTCTGAAGGGTCATATACTAGAGGCATATCACACACCGATGGTCTATCATGCAAGGGTTGCACATTCAAATTTGATGCTATCTAGTCTTCCCCAATTAATTCTTTTCTTTCTTGATGGTAGGTCTCTTTATCTTTTCCGAGATCAAACAACAATAGTGGCTCTGCTTCTTTTCTTACCCATTGGTGGATTTTATTCCCTTGATCCATCACATCTGTTCCAGTTATTGTCCCTCTCCGTGTAGCTTTTTCTATATTAGTTTTTTTTCGCATGCCTCTACTACTATCATATGTAGATTTGTATCCCTCTTTTATTTCCATTTTTGTATCAATTTTGGACAATGATCCATCACATGGTCTAGTTCTCTGCAATACATACATGTCGTTCATGGATTTAGGTGTTCACATGCTAAATTTCCATGATGATTACAATTATAACATATGATTGGACCTCTTACATGGCCTCTGAAACCTCCTCATCCTCATTGATTATAACCTCTTCTCGGGTTATTATACTGCATATCTCCTCCTTTTGATTCTTCTTCTTGTACTCTATATGCGTTTGCAGTGCACTCTCTCATCAAGTGAAATGCGCTATAATCCTTTTATTCAGGTCCTACTGACTTACAAAAGATGCAAAATACATTCCTAGTAGTGCTCTGGTTTTTCTGCATCAATGGACAATTATGAGGATGGTAACCCACCATTTTAAAAATATCGCACCATAACCCCAATGAATTCACTAATACATATGGGGTCAAAATTAGACAACATTTCACGATGATATGAGTTAAATTAATCACACCGTCACAAATTACTACTCTTTCAATATTTGTTTTTCACGCTCCCTGATGTTTGTCGTACTTCTGAAAACCCTTCTCACTACGTCACTATAACGACGCCAGGGAGCCATATTTTGAAAAAAGTTACACTTCTTGTTAGCAAGGTATGGTCGTATCTATAACAAAGACAATTTGATATTTCTTCGATATATAGACAATAGTAAAAACATGCCTCTATCTAGTAATGACAATGCCAAATTTTGTCCATGTATAGACTATAATTCACACATTCATCGATATACGAAAGTAATAACAGTTTCACTAGTCATATTTTGTGTGCTCAAAGATCATCAGAAGTTTGAATGCCTATCGATATCCTAACGGAATTTTCCTGTCGTGCTACGAAGATCAGAGTTAGAACAAAAGTGATCTGATGTTGATATCCTGAAGTGGATCCAAATTCCCATTTGGAAGCTTGATCAACGGTCTGTGTTGATTTTGGGTTGTGGCATTTCCCACAAGTTAATCCACTAGATGGGGATGAGGAGAGCTAATTCTACGTCATTTTGGGAAGGTTCTAGTATTCCGACATTCGATAAGTCCTTAGTTCTAGTGCTTGTTCATGAGAGGTAATAAAAATAGATTAGCGCCAAGTGGGAGTGCATAATTTAATAAGAACTCGATCACAACATTGAAGTTTTCATCCGCATCGAGAGGAGAATATATGTACTAGATTAATCTATTTGTCCCATCATCTGCCTCAATGGTATTATTGGTGTCATCTTTTAATTCCATAGAAATAACTTGATCATGATGATATTCAATATACATATGACCATATTCCTCAGCTGTACAATAATATTTCTACTACTACTAGGCACTGCATATTCGTTTAGTGATAGACACCTAGGAGGATTCACCTTTATAATTACAAAAATTAATCAACAAAATTAATGTATATAAAAAATATTAAAAAAAAAGAAAATTTTATAAATATTATGGTCAATACAAAGAGTACAATATATTATAATATTTAATAACATACCATGGGACAATATGAGAACCCCCCTTCAACGTGCCCATATTTCAAACAATGTGTCTTAGTTGTTTTAAATAGAAGTCTTCTTCTGTTAAATCCCTTTCTGAAGGCACAAAAACCCCTTTATGAAGGCTCAAGAACAAATGTTCTCTCAACTATAATTTTGTTGGTAAACTTGAAGGAATTGAATGCTTTGCCAAACACTTGTCTTACACAGATATTAAGGTATGTAACGATATAATTCATCACATCTATGTAAATATCTAAATTCCTTTTATTTGTTTTTTAGTGTAAATCAATGTGCAATTTATTAAGGATGCGATATTTTTTTTTGTTAGTTAAATATCCCTGACTTGCGAGATTGGCCTATGGCTGAGATGCCACGACCCAGGGGAATCTACGCCGTCAAAATCACTTGGGGATCTCACTCAGCCATTTGAGATGGCTCGATTTGAGGTGTCCCCAAGAGTTTCACACCGATGACATCACTTGCAGAGTTCCTTAACAACACACTCCCTCATCAACTTCTCTACACCATGGGGACAATGCAATATGTTTTTTTACTATTATTAACATTAACTAGTTATTTTTTATGTTGTATATTGTTAGGTGAATTTTTATTACCACTGTCAAATAATTTACCTCACACATACCGAGAGTTATATTCCACTATGAAAGATATTGGAATGGAGTATTGGAATATTGATGCACGTCCTAATGATAATATTATATATTATGGACAATATTCATCGGAAATGAAATGTCCGCAATGTCAAATTAGTAGATATCAAACCGATCATGTAACAAAAAAGGTGCTTCACTACTAGCAGGAAAACCCCCCTTTAACTACACCAGGGTTCAAGATGTAGATAGAGAGAATAACCATCTAAAATTTAATCAATTCTCTATTCTACCATAAAAATACAAAAATTAATGAAAAGAAAGAAATAAGAGAATATATCAGATAACTATACCTTTGATCCCACTTATGGTGATGATCTCCTCAAACTTGGTAGTTCCAATGACTGTACATCTCCTCCCAAGGCTGACCTACATCCAAATATAGACAAACAGGGACTACAAGCATGTTATTCTATTCATGATTTAGCGTTAGATATAAAATGATAAGTATAAATCAATGAAAATAAACAAAACATCATCATTTGGGACAGAAAAATGTGATTCGTTTATTCATGAAACAAAGATTACAACTTACAATCTATGTCGGTCACCATTCCGCAAAATTGGTCCATGATCCTCTTTACCATTCTCCAAGTGCAACTTTAATGGACTCCCTCTCTCAATCTTCAATTCACCTTAAATAAGGGAATGTATTCAATGGAGGGAGAAGGGGTTGATGAGAGAATGCTAAGGCAATATCTCACAAAAGGCAGCAAAATCTTGGGCAATGAGGGGAAGTGAAATTGGATATAGTTTCAATGTTCTTATGCTTGGATGTGAAATAACACCCCAACACCTCCTTTTATATGGAAAAATGATGGTTATTCGGTTGGGTGATGGGCTATATCAGGTGGATTAGTTGGGAAACTTCCAATAGCCCATGAATTTCAACGAATTCCTTGCAACTTTTTAATTTTTGTAAATTTTGCAAGAATACACGAGCTGTAATGGTGCATAAAGCATATGTACTCTAGCTTTAGTGGTGCAAGAAGCGTATGTATGAGGGTTGTAATTGTTTAGAGAACGTACATCTTCTAAAAAATGGTTTTTTAAGAAAAGTTTCTCAACAGTGATTTGGAAAAATATGCAAGTAAGAGGGCCAAGGCCATGTATGCATGAGTAGGGAATTTTAGGGATATAACAAATTCCCCCTAATGTGTGCGGTCAGAAGAGAAACCAATGGCTGAAATTCATTACAACATCTTCACCAATGTACAAAATCGAGTGAGCCCGGGACTAGAGTTCGGGAGGTTCCATCTGCAAAACATCAATTGTCTTTTTGAGGAGGGCATACCCATGCTTGGGATGAATCAAATCATGGATTCCAATCAAATACACTGTATATCCATGTCATATAACTATATAAGTTTATCCACGATAAATACACAATGGACCTACATCTCAAAATCAATCAAAGATATACAAGCATAGTATTCATCTTCAATAAGCTAGTGACGTCCGTAGCTGGAGATGAGGCCTTTAGAGCTCGAGCAAAAAATTCAAGATCTTCAAAAAATTAGGTAAGATTACAATGGTATTTTATAAATCACTACCCTGAGGTCTTCGACAACTCATCTGGTAAAGACATGAGGATCTCAATGATCATAAAGAAAACTTCGTTGATTTCGAATCTAGACTTGACTGGACTCTGGGGATGACCAACTCATGAGGTCAAGAGACAAACTGCAGAAAGGTCGAATCAGGTTGAGTGATACTTCCCTTGGAAAAAATCACGAAAGATGATTAGACTAGGCAGCATGACATTGACATAAGTTCATGATGCATGAGGCAACACAAACTCTCCATGTGTTTGGAAGAGTAACCAAACAGAGGAGGACACAACTCTATGTAGAGAGAACAACTTCCTAAGGTCATACTAGATCCCAATGCTTGATGAACAAACAAAAGGATGTGATTTGTCTAAGGGACTCTCTGTGTTGCTGAAAAAAGAATACATATTTCCCGTCCCCTCTTTTTGGAATATTTGATTTTTTTGTATTTTTTAATTTTTTAAGAGCTTGAAAAAAAATAAAAGAATGTTACGTTATAAAGGAGGAACGAGTGTCGCTAGCAATCATACTAGTTCCAAGCGTAAGGAACATACTAATTCTTAGAGAAAGGAGACATGTGAAGGAAAATGACACTCAGGGAAAACTCCTCCATCGGTCAAGGTGTTAGGTTGCAGAGGCAAGAAATGATACAAGGCTTGCTTATAATGCATGCTTCAAAGGTTCAGTTGAGAGCAACATGGAGCCGACATTAGGTCAAAGACGCAAACTTGAGACTCGAAAATATGACTAAGCAAGACACAATGAGACCCCTTCAATGTAATTTTTACAAGCCCCGAGAAGGTAAGATCGGTAGTTTTTTCACGTTTAGAGAGTCTGAAAAAATGCAAAAGAACACTATAGTCAGTTCGAAAATGGGTAAACTTGCACCAAAAATACATCTATTCAAAACCATTTTAACGAGTGTGACTATTAAGGTCCTAACCCGCACATAGGTAGATCAATGTATTCAGATGTAATAAAGGTCAATATTAATAAGACCTTTCAATAAAATAGAATAAGGAGGATATAAGAAGACCTAATAGAAGCTTCCGCTTCTAGAAGGATCTTCCTCTAGATGCTTCTCTTAATAGACATATTTAGTATAAATAAGGGTCGAGGGTATGAAAAACCCTAGCTTGGATATTATTGTAACAGAGCGCTGCTCGACTAGAGGTTGCCCCCTCGAAGAGGCCTGTGAACAT
>JASDQU010682138.1:54063-68068 GCA_032191745.1 Picea mariana
TAAGTTCTGAAATAAGCTCAAAAAAGACTAATGAATTTTTGGATTTCAAAGAAACAAAGTCTAAGTCAAACTCCTATAATATGACTATCCATATACTAATCTTTCTTCCAATGACCCATCATGTTAACACATATTGGAAAGGGTTCATGGCAGCAATGACAGTGGTCTTGCAGAGAAAAAAGTAATGACAGAACCGTTGGACAACATGAAATACTGCCAAAGCAAGCTTCTGAATGTGACAATAGTTGAGTTCCGGTCCAAACATGCCTTGTCTAAGGTAATATATAACATTCTCCTTGAGAATATCATCTTCTTGAACCGATACCATGCCGATGGTTGTTTTTGAAACAACCAAATACAACAAGAATTTTTTTTTATAATCAGGAGGCCAGAGCAGAGGGGCAGATGTCACGACATGTTTTAACACTTCAAAGGAGCATTGAGAAAATTCATCCCAACAGAGTGGTACTCCCTTTTTCAAAATACACATAAACCCTTTAGTGATCTTGACATAATTCACGTCAAAACACCGAAGAAAATTCTCTTTCCCCTGTAAGCTATGAAGCTTGGGTATCATGCATGGGGGAGGAAAGTGGACTATTGCCACAACCTTGAGAGGATTGACCATGATCCTTGTTGTCAAAACAATAAAACCTAAGAGATGACCTAACTTCACATAGAAACTTCACTTGTTAGGATTCAAGTGAATCCGATAGTAGGTACATCGCTCAAAGATTAGTCGAAGATGAGTGGGATGATCAGATCTCTTACGAGAGCATGATGTGAGAGCGTGATGTGAGATCATCAACATAAGCTTCGACTATATGTCTAAGATTATGAAAAGAAAACAACATGCCCTGCTGAAAGGTAGCTCCAACATTCTTCAAGCAAAAATGCATCTTACGATATGTGAACGTGCCCCAAGGAAAAATAAAAGTTGTTTTATGCTGGTCCTCGGGTTTTATCTGAATCAGATTGTATCCCAAGAAACCATCCATGAATGAAAATACCTCGCAGCCTACGTACTCATCGACAATTTGATCGATGAATGGGGTTGTTAAGTTGTCTTTCAGACATACCTTATTCAAATCATGGAATTCCATGCACACTCGAGTCGTACCCTATTTCTTGTTAACTAGAATCGGATTTGACACCCATTCCGTCAAATGTATGGGGTAGATAAAACCAACTTTGAGAAGGTTTTCTACTTCTTACATAATTGTTGCCGCTTTTCGAGGATTCATTGGATGAAGCTTCTGTCAAAATTTCCTGGCATCAGGATAAGTCGTAATTTCATGCTTGACAATTTATGGGTCAATGCCTGGCATTTCCTCATAAGACCAGAGAAAAACATCGCGAAATTTCTTGAATAACTCAGTGTAATTTCAAATCTCTTCGAAGGAGATATCCTCTATGAAGAAAACATTCTCCACAATGCCAGGGTTTTTGGAGATATCTATGGGAATCATTGTAGCGATACTTGCCATGTTACCCTAGGGTTAATATCCATGAGTAGCCAAAGGATTGATAGGACAAGAATGATCTCCATTCACAATCAAAACAAATTCTCCCTCCTCTATTCTCCTTAAATCAGGAAGGAAGTAATATCTATGATCTAGATCATCCTAAGGTCTATCGAGACCAGTCATTTCCTCAAGAATTTCCTCATCATAGGGAAAGGTCAAGTCTAAAGGATCCTGAGTGGAAATATAACCTTGAGCCCAAATAGGATAAAAAACTATATCTAACTCCTGTGCAGGAGTTAGATTGAGGTTGGTCGAAGTTTGTTGGACAATTTTGTATGCAACCTCAACCGCGGACAAGGGCATGGCCATGCCAGGATTTCATGTACCTTCCATAGAGGCCGATGGGGAAGGTAGAGTCCAAATATATTTAAATTATCTCATTTGAAACAATGACACTTGTATAATTTTATCCCTAGGCTGGTCAGGAACATCCAATATAAGTTTGACATCACTAGAAGGTGGCGGGTAGTCAAAAGTTTCCATCAATGATGAAAAAAGAACAACGCCTAAGTTGACAATGCCAGTCTGCAGATTATCAATCATCGGGACCGTGGAAGTCCCCAATGAAGGGTTAGGAAGGGAAAAGGACAATTGGTCAATTCTCACAATCTGACCCTCATTTAGAAAACACACGAACCGAAAAACTGTAGCAACCATTGCATGCATTGCATAAGTCCAACTCCTTCCTAACAATAAGTTGTAGTCGAGAGGCACATCGACCACTTCAAATTCGACACACACAGTTGTTCCTCCCAAATGCATGGGGAAATAAGGAATTATTCCATGTGGTTTGAACGATCGAGCGTCAAACGTCCTAAGCAATGTACGTGATAGAGACAAACCGGGTTGGCCAAGGGCCTTCCAACATGCCAACGATATCATGCAAGTCGAGGAATCCTCGTCAACCACTATACGGAAAATGTTTTGAGTAAAATATTTTGTGGTTTAAGACACTACTATCTGAAATGCAACGTGGTAAGGAAGATGAGGTTTTAAGTCGGTTGGATAAAAAAAGATCACTCCTGGGTTACAAGTCTACACTAATCCCAAGGTGGATAAAAAATATTTTCTCTGCGAGGGGAAACTCTAGAGGACTTCCAAATAAAACATCACGCAAGAGGTATGTGCCAAATATTCTACATCACAGTAGTTCTAGGCAGCCCTCGCATTTGGATTATGAGAATCCTTCTTAAACAAACCTTTTGGGATGTGAGTCACTATTTCTCCCTTTTCCTTCTCAATCTGTAGAGCAGTCTATGGTTTCATGGATTCTTTTCCCTTCTCGACATATTCTGACATTATTTAATATTGAGCCCTGGTCGCTATATTATCCTCAACATTCATCATGTAAATATTTGCGGTCGAGTTGGTAGGCACAGTGGGTCCCTGACTGCCCCTTGTCGCACTCGAGGATGTTCAAGCCTGAGCCATGTTTTACCCTTGTGGAAAAGGGTTTGTCAGCACAATAGGTTATTGTTGCACCAATAGATTCTTATCTTCTACAAGCCAAGAGAATAGATGATTTGGGTGTTATTTCGTGCAAAGATTACATGGATACTTCAACTTCTTCTTCTCCATTTTGGCCTCACCAACATTATTGGTAGCCATTTTATCCCCCTTACCCTTATTATTTCATTGTTTCTTCTCTCTCTCGATATGCTGGTTGGCCTTAGGGTTCGTTGACTGCACACTATGTACATCGGATGTTTGGGTAGGGGGAACATCTAAACTCGAAGTATGGCTAGCCACATACTGTTGTACCGACAATTGTTGCAATTGATTTGACAACAGTTCCATGGACTTGCATTGTGCTAAGCCCACAATACCATTGGCAGGGGGTCTAGACTTTTTCTTGGCCTTAACAAAAATAGACCGACGTGCATATGGAAAAATATTGTAAAGCATGTCAGACTGAGAGTAGATCAGTTCAAGCTGTTGTGCTGTCATAATCGCCTCCTCTTCTGAAAGCACTCCAGAAGTCGCTATGTCCTTGGATATGTAGGGCACAAAATACTTTAGGAACCACTCAAGAAAGAAATAAGGAGGGACCTAGACCTTAATTAATCTCTTTTGCTGTTGCCACTCTTAGATATGATCAGAGATGTGGTCAACCTTGGTTTGCTCAAAGTTGGCCAAAAAATCGGTGACAACATTGTATCTCACAGGTAACTAGAAATGGTTCAAGAATACCATTTCCAAGTTGTTTAAGTAAGAGTACCTTGATTAGTCGAGCTCAATATACCATTTCATAGCACCCCTTATAAGAGTGCGTTGAAAAAAGTGCAACTAGATAGATTCATCTTTCAGTGAGTTTGACGATCAACATAAATGGAAAGTCATCACATGATCACCTAGATCTTCACCAGGATTGCCTTCAAATTTCAGAATATCTGAGGGAAATTAGTTGGCATGGGTGGGCAATGTGAATCGTGAAAAATTGGGTCATTTAGTAATCTTGACAATTTTGGCAGATGTAGCATTGCCAGAAACAATAGTTTCAGTTGCGAACTATTTACAGGAAAAGAGGGTCCTAGATTTTGACTAGCACCAAGTTTCCAAGAAAAGTTGGATTGTCGGCGATGGTTCTGGTAGAAACCATGGCCTTGACCAGTGTATGGTAACTACGTCTATTGGGGTTTCATTGGGTGAATCCTGAAATTGGACAACATAGCTTGTGTGGGGATTGCTCCCTGCATTGTGTCCCAAGGACTATGGAAGGCGATGCCCCCAGTTGGTCTGATGGGAATGGGTACAGACCCTTTCTCGGGGCTCCATTGAGCATGGAAAGGGTTTCCCCTGAATGAAATTCCTTGGGAGGGAATCGATCCATTCCAAGGATTCCAAAGACCCTGTGTGGAGAAAAATCCAGTCGTCGCTCCCTGTGAAGGAATAGTACCTTGCACCAGGTTCTTTTGACCAAAACTAGGGTTTCCCCCAGTCGAGAAAGTAGTTGAAGAAAAAAATTATTCTCAAATGCATCGAACAAAGAGAACAACATAGATCTCACTGGCGTTGTATAAGATGAAGGTCCTAAAATTCCTCCACCATACAAGATATAATTAGCATTTCACCTGATGGTTGCTGAAAAGTACCACCGAGCGAAGGGGATGGAGGAGGTATATGACCCCTTTTGAAACATACATTTTTTTCTAAACTTTAGACTAAAATAAGTTTCAATTTTGTTTAAATAAAAACCCAAAAAAATGAACTTGGATAATCACCATCAAGTGCAGCCTTCTAATTAATCCAACGGTCTAAAAATCTTAAGAGATTATGGAGCCACCTATTTATTAATGAATCAAGTTATATAAAGGTTTTCTTCCAAAATTTTGGAATTCGGGGTTTCACGAAGTACAAAGGTTCAACATTGAGCATCTTCGAAGTCCCAATACCTGAATTCACAAAAGTATTAAATATTAAGATGGGTTAATTAAAGATTAAGAAATATTAACGATAAGTAAATCTCATTGCGACTTCACGATTCAGGAGCTCTTACATATAAAGATTTTTGAAGTCTCGATACCCAAAACCCCGCCATCCTAAAATAAATCGCGATTAAATAGAAGAGTTAAAAACGATTATACTTAATTAAATCTATCGCAACTTCGTGTTTCGTAAGTCTTACTTTAAACTGTTATAAAGATCACCGAGATCCAAAATGCCGAAACTTGATTAAATTATAAGTATGATTAATTAATGTACTAAATGAGGATTATACTCTAATTAATCTATTTCTTAATAATAACTGTGATACATTCAAATTTTTCTCTTTTCCGGAGGTATCGACCATTAATGACATTAATATCTGATTTAGGGAAATGATTCCAAATAAGATCTGATTTTAACACCCAAATATTTTTTATTAAAGAAATTGAACACATTGTTAGTTAAGGTATACGCATGGTTTAGGCATTTAAGGTAAACAAAAAAAATTAGTTCTGAATTACATTTTTGTTTTCATAGAGCTGGCTTAGTGAAGTAACTAGTTTTCTACATTCTCATTCTTAGTAACAAGTAATAGAACTCTAAAATTTGATATCATGGCTCCACGGAAAGCACCTAAAGAAACTAGCGAAAGTTATGGCCAGAACGTAGATGTTATTTATGATACTTCACCCAGAAGTATAATCATAGTCGAAACCTCGATGCATGTGTTCAACACCATACAATACGAAGTGGTAAACTTCCCTGATGATTCAAGCGACAACGAAAAGGATAACTTATCTACCAAATATAAGATTATCGCTCAAGCAAAGCTTCATAAGGTAACAACAAGGCCGAGGATTTTACCCTACACTGACATGATTGGATGGGCACTGGATCATGTGGATATCCCAACTAGAAAAATATTCAACTCTTAGAATGTAGTTGTTGGGTCATTTCAGCCGGAACACATACAGGTGATGTATAAATTGTCTGCAACACCAAACAACATTTACAATGCCAGTTTCTTAGTGAATTTTAACAAAACGTTGTGTGATCAATATGGAAAGAGTCTTTCCAATTTGATTAAGGATTGGTGTTCACGCCCCAAAAAGTTCAGAGCCGATTCTAACAACATGTATTCAATCTCATCGCTAGAACAACAATTCGTGTATATATCCATGATGATATGTAGACTCTATGGAAAAGAGAACACAGACCATTTCTTTATACCATGGGTACCTATTATAGACATAGTGGCAAAAGGTTATTCTTTCGATTGGGCCAATATATTGTCGGATATTCTGGCCAGTGAAATTACATAATACCAAACAAAGAAATACAAAGGGCAACCAACTTCATTCTTAATGTCGGCCTATATTATGGATGCCATTTATTTCATGACACCTTTCTCACTGATGAGAAGGAGTTGGACTCCAGATAGTGCAGAACCAATTCGTGATTATCATTCAAAACTCTGGGAAGACAAGGAAAAAGATTTATTTTATGAAATCTTTAATTGGGTAGTGGTGTCGATGCATATTGTTATATTTGGTCACCCACCTCCTAGAATTTAAGAAAACATTATGGTTAACATGGGTAAAGTGGCAGACTGGTACATAGAGGAATACTTCTTTTATATCATAGTTTTTGGCTGTTTAGTTCCCCCATATGCATTACCACAATTTTTACCAGACCGACTAGTATGCCGCGAGGTTGCACAAAAAAATGTACTAGGCGGGATTAGAAAAGAGCTCAAAGCGGTGCAGAAAAAGTTATGGCCATATTTTCCTTTGCCTATTGGTTCATATTCCTTATTGGATTTCGGTCATTCCAAGGTGGAGGTTGTGGCCTTAGAAGAAATAAATATGGTTAACACTGAATTCAATAAGCACGACCCACAAAAGGTCATGGGAAACCATATGGCCAGTTGCAGTCTTAAAAGATATGAACATGAGGAGTCTCCTCAGGATGAAATGTTCTGAGGGGTAAGATCTTACCAAGAAGTTCTGAATTGAGTTCGAGCTCTACCACCTGGTGAAATGGTTGATTTTTACAGTTTCCAAAAGCACCGAAGAAGAAGTCTTCCAAAAGTATTACAAGGGGAAAACCTAATGCCTCCTACAAAGAAAACAAAGACTCAAAATCCAAAGGTTGGGAGTGCTAGCAAACAAGAAGTCCTAGAAAACCCAGATAGTTTTGAGATCTCGACTCAAAAAAATGATATCTTAGTGACAGATGTATCTGATGACCAATCTAAAGATCAACCATAAACATTAAAAGAGAAAGGAGAAGATAGGACATTGTCTTCACATGATAAATCAAATATAGATGGATCCGGAAAATAGTGATCCATAGAAATTGGCATCCCCATTAAGGATATCATGCCATTACAATTCACTAGAGGAAACCCTAACGTAGAGGTAATATTCATAGGATATCTTACGCCTATCCCTATGGAAGAAATACCTCCTACTAGTTTCATTTTCTGTAAGAAAAGGAAATCTATGGTAAAGAAAAAAATTCACCAGAAAGAGGGTGCAATGGTCAAAAAGCACAAAGTATTATTGGATGGACAACATTTGGAAGATGAAGATGTTGCTATAGAGGTATCAGGCTCTTTGGGATCTTTTGCAACAACAAACTTATTCTCAGTTAATAATCTGAAGGAAGGGCTGAAGCAGAGAAATNCATTATATAATATCAACTTCAAAGAAGGAGAGGCTACTACAACCCAAACCACCTTTCAAAAAGCGGTCGTGTCATCAGCTAGAGAAGGAGTACCCATAGCTCCCAGATTAACTGTTGCAGAAAAAATCAAAAGTGATATAATATTGAAGGCATGGGAGAAAAATATAGCTGAGAGTAAAATAATGACCAAAGAAATAAAAGAGGATTGTGAAGAGGTTTTTGATTTTCTAAATAAAGAATCACTAGGCATTGAAAAGGATGATTGTTCTGAGATACTAGGACAAATCAACATTGTAAAACATCAACTTGACATCAAAGAGATCTTAAAGGAAGCTTAGATTGAAATTTCACAGCTAAAGCGGGTTGACATCACTCAAATAGATAGATGCTTGGAAAATCCAAATTACAGTTACAGTCAATGACTTCTGAAGATCAAAGGATAGAAGACAGGTTGTCGCAATTACAGAGAAAGATGTATCTTTTTGAGGCAAAATATGTGATAGAACCATCAAGACTATTAGAACAATTCCTAAGAATATGTGTCAAATGTCTCGAGCAAGGTGAAGGAAGTAATTCAAAGAATCAATGAAGTAACATATGCATATATGTTCTGTTGGTGTGTGAGAGAGATAGAAAAGAATCAAGTGAAATGGTTCAGGTTTTCATTTTGTAACCGTTACTATCTAGAAATAAGGAGAATTCAAACCGCCTAGGGTTGGTAACCTTTGGTATAAATATATTTTCAAAATACTAAAATAAGGGTTGCTTCTTGCCGATTGTAATAAAGAAATATCCCCTGCTTGAGAATTAATACAAGTGCAGACCAAAGAATCCATATTTTGTAAATTTTGAGTTATGTGTTCTTCTGTTCTTTCATATTTCAACATCTTTATTCATATGTCTTTGATAAATTCCTAATCCCAACTTAGCATAGCATCTACTATGGTTATATGATTCATTTAGTTATCTGATTGCTTATAGATTTTCCTCTGTGTTTGCTATTAGAAAATACAAGACCTTTGAATTCGTTAGATTGCTACGTTTTATGATTCATTAAAGGTTTCTCATCTATTCTCTTCTTCTATAGGAAAGTGAGATTCTTCTGTGATTGATGGCTTTCTTTGTTTAACAAATTTATGTTTTTCTCTCATCACATTCATTATTTTAAAATTTAACTTAGATACGAAAGACAACCTCTGAGCTGTTATACCATTTATTCAATTTTAGGATACTTTCTCGTTTAATTGAAAATAGAAAAAGAAAATATTAAAAACGACAGATATTTTGACCAATATTGAGCCCGGTCTCATTGATCAGACCAACATTGCTTTAACCTTGTTTAATACCATCTTAGAGACTGCTAATACCTAGGTTGAGCTTGAACGCTCATGGGCGGTGATTGAATAGGGCATAAGTGTCCTAGAACATTGGGAAGCAAGGCAAAGACAACTTAGGAATCAGCCATAGCTTCTCTTTCCCATGGTATTGATCTTCTTTTCATATTAATAACTCTTTTAATCCTGGATGCCTCGACATTATACTTTGAAGCCTTAAGTATAAACTTAGGAAAAACATCGTTTTGGCACTGCTGTCGGGGACGAAGAATCGAAGTTATTTTTCCCTGGGAGAACGACATTGGTAAATTTCTCTATTTGATAGTGAACAAAGATTGAATATATTATAAGGATAATTTTTATCTTTCACTTGGCGACTCCACAACTAATAAACTGGCATTTAATTGAAACAATACCAGAAAGAATCCAGACTATGAGCAGACCTCACTTGTATCCGATCCTGAAAAACTTCTGAAACCAAGAAGATACCTTAAACAAACTAATTCATCAACAAGTAATATTTATCAACCCAAATCCACGCAGTCAAAAACTAAGGGTATAATTGAGTGGTTATATTCACAAGAAGGCTCCGCCAAACTCCTTTTCAGAGAAACATCCATCGATAGAATCGAAACCCTAGAACCTGAGTTGGTCTTACCCGAGTTTCAAATCGAGACTTTTCCAACTGTATCTTTTACCAATAGAGGTAAAATATCTATCGCACTTTCTGCTTCAATTGACATCTCATCAGTTCCCAAAGTTCATCTTCCAAACTCTCAAAGTTCAGAAGGATATACTTTATACCTTGACTCGACGCCTTTTGGTTCTCCTGTGTACACATCCTGTGAGTCCGAAGAAACCAATCCTCATTCTCTAGTTCCCTATTTTTCAAATTTCTTATCCCCCGATGGTCAGTTCCCTGAAACCATTCCACTTTATCTAGATGCAACCAAAAGGTCACCACACATATTTAAAAGTCTTCTCTATAATCTCCAAGTTTCACCCTCTAAATTATCAATGGTTGCAACCAGAGGAGGTGGTGCTGGAGGTGGTGTTGTAGGCAGCGGTGGTGGTGCTGGAGGAGGAGAAGGAGGTGGTCAAGTACTACCCCCACCCCCTAGAATTGTTTCCAAAGTAGATTCTAGGTATGCTCCTTTGGTCCTCCCAGTCCCTCTCCATGATTTACCTGAAAATTATATGAAAAACCTATCGAAATTCACAGGAGAGGGGGATTTAACCGTGAATGAACACATTAATTTCTTTGATCAATTTTCTCACATCCTAGTTCTTGAACATGCGGATGATTATTCAATACGCCTAGTTCAAACTTTCAAAGGAAATGTGAAAACCTGGTTCCGAGGACTACCGACAGGATCCATAAGATCATATGATGAGTTGGAAAATGGTTTTATCTAAGAATGGGGAGAAAGGAAAGATCATATCTATTATCTAATCGAGTTTGGAGCCTTTAGAAAGAAAAATTCTGAATCATTTCTTGAGTTTACTCAATGATTTAATAAATTATATAAAAATATTCCAGCAGAGGTTAAACCTTCCCAACCTGCGGCAAAAGTAACTTTTGCTGCAACTTTTGATCCAAATTTTTCTCTATTGTTAAGAGAAAGGAGATCTATCGATCTCACTAAAATGTGGGATGACGCTGTAGAAATTGAATCAAACATGATGGCATCAGGAAAATAAAAAATTTAATTTGAATCGGGAAATAAAGAAACCGAGCGATTTAGGGAACAAGCAGGATCCTTGAAAGATAAGATGGATGACATGGCTAAAATAATCAAATAATTGTCGAATAAAATCTCGAGAATGGAATTGGAATAATCAAAGAATGATCAGTTCCCTAGAAAGAATTTTAGAAGGAATCCTAACCCTCAAATACAACAAAGACAAATCAAGAATGAAGAACAAAAGATTCAAGCCCCTTTCAAAAGCAAAAATTTTATAGGGGGAGAGGATAAGAGAAATTTTGAGGAGTTAGAAGAAGATATAAATAATTTTGACGATGATTGTCAAGAACCTTATTTAACGATATAAGATTATGAAAAATCTTTAAATATAGAATATAGGTCTAAAAATGATGTGAATAGAAATATTACAGAGGATTCGACTTATCAAGGAATTGTTGATAATATAATGGTTGAACTCCAACAAAAATATAATCTAAGGCCTAGAAGAAGAAACATCACAACTGCCCCATCGAAGAAAAATTTGCCGAGAGGGGAAACAGATGAGGCAGCTCCAAAAGATGCTGAAAAACAGACTGTTAAAACCAAGACTATTGATACACAGTCTACCAAGACAAAGCCAACTAGAACACAAATTATTAATACAAGAAAAGTGAAAATTCCCATGGAAGAAACAAAAATAGTTGAAACAAAATAACACAAGCTAATAAACCATAAAAAAAGGAGATATAAATCCAAACCAGAGAAGTTGATAAGACAACGGGAAATTTCAGTCTAGAAAATGAAATTAATAAAATCAAAATCCCTGTACCTCTGGTTGAACTGGAAAAAAATCCTATATACAGAAAGCAAATTTCTAAAATGATTAATTTTTCAGATAATGAAACTCAGTCTCATGTTATAAATTTAGAAGATGGTAAGCCTAATATAATTTTTGGTCCACATGTTGAAGGTGCCAGAGATATTGTTGCTCCTTTCTATATTACACTAACTGTGCATTATCACCTACTCCATAATTGCATGTTGGATTATGGAGCTTCTTAGAATGTGATGCCCAAAGCTATTATGGATAGGCTTGGTCTCTAAATCACTCGACCATATGGAGATTTGTATTCCTTTGATTCGAGAAAGGTTAAATGTATGGGTATGATAAAATATTTAGTACTTAATCTTGCACAGATTCCTGTAAGAAGTGTTATGATGGATGTGGTTGTTGTTGATATACCTCCAAAGTATGGCATGTTGTTATTCAGGTCTTGGAGTGACAAACTTGGAGGATCCCTCCAACTTGACATGACATACACCACAATCCCGATCTTCAATGGAAAGTTCACCCGCTTGTACAGAGAAACAAGGTTGGCGTTTACAGTAAGTGATACTCTGAAAACAAATAACTACCCTGTTTATATTATAGATCAAGATTTAGGAAATTGTATTTTATTCATTGATGATGATTTAAATGAATGTATATAATAAGATTGTATAGAAAATGAAAAAACAGAAAAAACAAATAAAGATGTACATAGCACTGGATTTTGGAAAATGTATTTTGATGGTGCTTCATCTTGTGAAGGAGCAGGAGATGGAGTGTTGTTTGTGGCACCCGATGATGAGTTTATTATTCATTTTTCTTACAGGTTATAGTGGGACATAGATTACACTAACAATGTGTGTGAATATGAATCCTTGGTCTTAGGATTAGAAGCTGTCAGGAAATTGAAAATTAAGAACTTAGAAGTATATGGTGATGTAGAACTAATTATTAAACAAATTAATCGTCATTACCAGGCTAAGCACCCAAGATTGGGGTCTTACAAAAATTGTTCCTAGGATCTGATCGAGAATTTCTTCTCATTGGTTAGTGTTCACTACATCCCCAAAATAGAAAATCAACGAGCAAATTCATTGGCCAAAGCAGCTTCAATGTTTCTGCCTTCGATGGTGTTCAAGCTTAAATACCATATAGAGATGAGGCATAGAACTTCCATACCAAATAATATTCAACATTGGTAGGTTTTCAAGGATGATGAACAAATCAGGCAATTCCTATAAATGGTGGATGACTTTGCCGAAATACATGTCGACCAAGAAAATCAGAGTGACCCTGCTTCGATTATGCAGGAAGGAGAATATGTTCAAGAGTTTCAAGATAAGATTGTTAATCATCGTATTCTTATTTTGAAAAATAATAAAATCCAAAAAGGTCTGATCCCCTTGGAGAAGTTATTTAATCATGACAACATTCCTTTGAAATGTACTTTACAGCCTCAGCCAAAAGAAGTTGAAGATTTTGATATAGGAACCAAAGAAAATCCTAGGTTGGTAAAATTATCTAAGTACCTTCCTCGTGAAATAAAAAGTAAATATGTTGAGTTTATCAAACAGTATAAATATGTTTTTGCTTGGTCCTATGATGAATTAAGAACTTATGATACCACCATAATGGAACACAAAATTCCTCTGAAACAAGGTGTCAAACCATTTAGGCAGAAGCTCAGAAAAATAAATCTTACATTACTGCTCGTGATAGAAAAAGAAGTAAAGAAACTTATGGATGCCAAGATCATTGTCCCACTTAGATACTCCGAGTGGGTAGCTAATTTAGTTTTGGTAATAAAGATGGTGAAATCAGACTGTGCATAGATTTCAGAAATTTAAATAGATCATCACTCAAAGACAATTATCCATTGCCTAAAATGGATCACGTTTTAGAGAAAGTAGTTGGAGAAAATAGAATGTCTATGATTGACGTATTTTCGGGCTACAATCAAATTGCAGTACATGAAGATGATAAAGATAAAACTATGTTCGCTACCCCTTGGGGTACCTTTATGTATGATAAAATGCTTTTCGGTTTAATGAATGCAGGAGAAACTTTCCAATGAGCTATGGAAATTGCCTTTGTCAATGAAAGAGATAAGTTTTTTGTTATTTACCTTGATGATCTAACTGTTTTTTCTAAATCTGATGCAGAACATCTAGTACACCTCAAGCAGACTTTTGAAAAATGTCACAAATTTGGTTTGTCTCTGAACCCCAAAAAATCTCATTTTTCAATGCAGGAAGGTAAACTCTTGGGCTACATAGTATCTAGGGATGGAATTAAAATTGACCTGAAAATGATTCAAGCTATAGATACTATTAATATTCCTAGGAATAGAAAAGAAATTCAGTTATTCTTAGGAAAAATAATTTTTTGAGAAGATTCATCCTGAATTTCACTGAAATTGTGAAATTTATTACAGATATGCTCAAGAAAGAAAGGAAGGTCAAGTGGAAAAGAGAGGACAAGGCGTCATTCTATTGTATTAATAAGGTCATAGGTGAA
>JASDQU010682138.1:68088-82015 GCA_032191745.1 Picea mariana
TCATCCTGAATTTCACTGAAATTGTGAAATTTATTACAGATATGCTCAAGAAAGAAAGGAAGGTCAAGTGGAAAAGAGAGGACAAGGCGTCATTCTATTGTATTAATAAGGTCATAGGTGAAACATTGGTACTGGCAAGCCCAAATTATATGAAAGAATTATTGGTTTTTTCATTTGCTTCTAAACATACTATTGTAGTCGTACTGTTACAAAATAATTATGAGGGTTTTGAGCAACCAATTACATTCTTTAGTGAAAGTCTCAGAGATGATGAGCTAAAACATGATATATTGGAAAATCAATCTTATGCGATGGTGAAAGCCCTCAAATCTTTCAGATCCTATGTACTACATTCAAAGATTATTTCTTATGTACCCACCAGTTCTGTTAAGGATATATTGGTTCAAACTGATAATGATGGAAGGAGGGGCAGATGGTTAGCCAAAATTCAGGAGTTCAAATTGGAATTTAAACCAACTAAACTTGTTAAAGGTTAAGGCATGGCTAAATTATTGGCTGAATAAAATTTAAAAGTACTCGTAATAAATCATCTGCAGGAGTATAAAGGATTTTTAGAGATAGACGAACTTGATGTTACTGTACCTGCAACTGAAATTTTAGAAAAATTATCTTCTTCAGCTTGGTATAGCAAGATTGTTTCTTATCTACTGACCCTTCAATGCCCCAATGACCTAACCCCATCTAAATCTAGGACATTGAAGTTACACACTTTGAAATATTGTATTGTAGATGGTCAATTATATTGGAAGGATCCTCTGGGATTCCTACTGAGCTGTTTAGTAGAATTCGAAAAAGAAAAATTTATAAATGAATTCCATGAAGGAGTATGTGGAGGATACCATGCTTGGAGAGAAATGACTTACAAAATCTTAAGAGATGGATATTATTGGCCGAAATTATTCACTGATGTAAATGCTAAAGTTAGAACTTGTAACCGTTGTCAATTGTTCCAGTTAAAATTGAAGCTCCATTTCAACAATGGGGTCTTGATTTTATTGGTGAAATTCATCCACACTCAAGTGCTCAACATAAATGGATTCTAACCGCTACAGACTATTTTACTAAATGGGTGGAATCTATTCCTACGCGAAACTCAACAGATACAGTAGTGATCATTTTTTGGGAAAAGAATATTCTATCAAGATTTGGTTGTCCTCGAAAAATAGTTACTGATAATTCTCAAGCTTTCAAATCCATGGCCATGATAACTTTTTGTCAAAAGTACAACATTGTGCTAAGACACTCCACAACCTACTATCCACAGGGAAATGGATTATACAAGTCATCTAACAAAAGCCTGATCACTATAATTAAAAAAGTACTGACCAAAAATAAGAAAGCATGACATGTACATTTGAAATATGCCTTATGGGATAATAGGATAGACACAAAACGATCAATCAGAATGTCTCCATTTCAGATGGTAAATGGTACTGACATTGTTTTACCCATAAATCTAGTGTTTCCAATAATGAAACTCTGGCAAGACTCAAAAGAATATCTAAATGACATTACCAACAGGATAAATCAATTGATTGAAGTTCAGCAAAATAGGGTTGAAGTAGATGAAAAACTACAGAAATATCAAGATAACATGAAATTCTTATTTGATCAAAAAACAAAAGATAGGGAATTTCTCCTTGGTGATTTGGTTCTAAAATGGAAAGGCATGAAAGAAGATGCTGGGAAGCATGGTAAGTTTGACCAGATATGGTGTGGACCGTACAAAATTACAGCCTCTAAAGGAAATAATGTCTTTTTGTTAGAAAACCTCGACGGAAAGATTCTTAACGCCCCTATCAATGGGCATTACCTAAAGCATTTCATGCAGTAATACGTTTCCAAACTCTCATTGTACATACCCGTTTGGTTTCATGCTTTTTTTTATAATTACCTTTCCTTCGGTATATTTTTATTGTTATTTTCATTGTAAATAGAAATAGGTTACTCAATTTAAAAAAAAAAAATCAAAATATGCAATAAGTAGGTTTATAAGATAAAAGAGTTCCTGAAAGCTATCATGTTTTCATTATTGTAGGATACTTTCCGTTAGCCGAGATACTTGAGATATCAAAAAGGGGACATGCATAGATACTCGCATTAAATTTCTCTTAAAATAGGTAATAAACTAATAGTCTACTTGGCTGGAAGTATAAACAAATTCTGAGGTATGAACTTTTGTCTTGTAAACTTAAGTTAAAATTTTCTAGTAGAGGTTAATCAGTAAGAAAAAAATCTTATGTTTACTAATATCATCACCAAATATTTAATCAGAGAAATGAAAGCTACTTTTATTTTTTTTTAATTTTCTCCGAACCAAAAAAAAAATAAAAAATATAAGCAATAAAAAGACTTTAAAGAAACGTTTCAAGGGTTGAGTAAGAAGCTTGTTTAAGAATGACTGTACCTACAACAGAACATCTCGAACTTATTTCTATTCCCCTGTTCATTTTCAAGCTATATCTTTACATGATTCTTGATATCATCCCATGAGCTTCACAAAGGAGAAAGGTCTAACCTTAATTTTGTAAACTCATACACAAATCTTCAAAACGAGAATAGGTAAATATTGTTATAATTCCTCTAACTTTAACTGAACTGAAAGTATGTATAGGTTAATCCTAACTATCTTAGTTCTTCTAACATGATTAAATTGATTAGTTTCGCTCAAGGAAAGTCCCCCCCAAAAAATAAGAACTCCCCTTGAGAACTTCCTTGAAGGAGAAGATGTTTTGAAGGTCAGAGAAGGATTGGTTCAGATTAATCAAAGTGAGTTGACAGACCTCTATTGTAAAATTATAAACATATATCTTCCCGAGTATGCTGCATAGCAATTGATTTCCCCCACTCCATGTTTTGAAACAAGATAGATGGTGAAAGTAAATTCATAAAATGATTGACCCAATCTAGTCCAAAAGAGATGATGAAAGGAAATTCAATAAATGACTACCCTCATCTCAGCATTTAAATGCTAAATTACTAATTGAAGTGGTGAAAGGAAATTCAATGTGGGAAATCTGATAACTTCACCGGGGTATTGAACAAAATCGTTGGCAGTGAAGCAATCTATAAAATATCTGCTAGGTTGTTATACATGAGTTATAAGGTGCTCTGGTAACTAGCTCTTTTTGACTAGATCTACTTTCTAAGCTAGATAGGGACTCCCTAACTTAAAATATTGAAATTACTTTACCTTGATGTGAACAAAATCAAATAAACCGTGGTATAACGATTAAGGTTGTTTTGATTATCTTATACAAATATGAAGTTAGTTTTAGGTAAGGAAGGCCATTGATAAGCCTAACTCGAGAATCAAAGAATGATTAAGTTTTGAAAGTTTTGAAAGATAAGGATGAAATTCTAAAATCCTTATTTGTGTCTTCTTCAGACGTGTTTCATAGAAATGAAATAATGACTCCATTTACCCAATAAAGGCACTTGGTCTACTGTTCTTCTCGTCCTGTTGGGAGATGAGATCCCTAGATGGATCCTATGTTGAAACATACATATTTTTCTAAAATTTAGACTAAAATAAGTTTCATTTTTGTTTAAATAAAAACACAAAAAAATGCACTTGGATAATCAGCATTGAGTGAAGCCTTCTGATTAATCCAATGGTCTAAAATTCTTAACAGATTATGGAGCCACCTATTTATTAATGAATCAAGTTATATAAAGGTTTACTTCCAAAATTTTGGAATTCGGGGTTTCACGAAGTATGAAGGTTCAACATTGAGCATCTTTGAAGTCCCGATACTCAAATTCATGAAAGTATTAAATATTAAGCCAGTTTAATTAAAGATTGATAAAGATTAACGATAAGTAAATATCATCGCGACTTCGCGATTCGGGAGCTCTTACATATAAAAAAAATTTAAGTCCCGATACCCGGAACCCTGCCATCCTAAAATAAATCGCGGTTAATTAGAAGAGTTAAAAATGATTATACTTAATTAAATCTATCACAAATTCTCATTTCGTAAGTTTTAGTTTAAACTATTATAAGGATCCCCGAGATAAGAAACATCGAAACTTGATTAAATGATAAGCATGATTAATTAATGTACTAAATGAGGATTATACTCTAATTAATCTATTGCTTAGTAATAACTTGGATACTTTCAAATTTTGTGCTTTTCCCGAGGTATCGGCCATTAATGATATTAATATCTGATTTAGGGAAATTATTCCAAATAAGATCTGATTTTAACACCCAAATATTTTTTATTAAAGAAATTAAACGCGTTGTCAGTGAAGGTGTATGCATGGTTTATGCGTTTAAGGTAAAAAGAGTTTTTAGTTCCGAATTAAATTCTTGTTTTCATAGAGTTGTCTTAGTGAAATAACTAGTTTTCTACATTCTCAGTCTCTGTAACATGTAATAGAAATATGAAATTTGATATGATGGCTCAACGGAAAGTGCCTAAAGCAACTGGCGAACGTTCTAGCCAGAACACAAATGTTATTTCTGATACTTCACCCAGAAGTATAAGCATAGTCAAAACCTGGACGCATGTGTTCTACACCATACAATATGAAGTGGTAAACTGCCCTGATGATTCAAGCAACAACGTAAAGAATAACTTATCTACCAAATATAATATTATCAATCAGGTAGAGTTTCATAAGGTAGCAAAAAGGCCAAGGATTTTACCCTACACTGAAGTGATTGGATGGGCACTAGATCATGTGGATATCCCAACTAGAAATATATTCAACTCTAAGAAGGTATCTGTTGGGTCATTTCACCTGAAACACATATAGGTGATGTATAAATTGTCTGCAACACTAAACTGCATTTACAATACCAGTTTCTTAGTGAATTAAAAAAAAAATGAGTGTGATCAATATGGAAAGAGTATTTCCAATTTGATCAAGGATTGGTGTTCATGCCCTGAAAAGTTCAAAGCCAATTCTAACGGCATATATTCAATCTCATCGCTAGAACAACAATTCATGTATATAGCCATGATGATATGTAGACTCTATGGAAAAGAGAACACGACCCATTTCTTTCTACCATGGGTACCTATTATACACAAAGTGGCGGAAGGCTATTCTTTCGACTAGGCCAAGATATTGTCGGATAGTCTGGCCAGTGAAATTACAGAATACCAAACAAAGAAAGCCAAAGGGAAACCAACTTCATTATTCATGTCAAGCTATATTATGGACCCCATTTGTTTCATGATGCCTTTCCCCCTGATGAGGTGGATTTGAACTCTAGATAGTGCAGAACCAATTCATGATTATCATTCAAAACTCTGGGAAGACAAGGAAAAAGATTTCTTTTATGAAATATTTAATTGGGTAGTGGTGCTGATGCATATTGTTATATTTGGTCACCCACCTCCTAGAATTTCAGACAACATTATGGTTAACCTGGGTAAAGTGGAAGACTGGTACATAGAGGAACACTTCTCTTATATCATATTTTTTAGCTGTTCAATTCTCCCATATGCATTACTGCAATTTTTACCGGACCAACTGGTATGCCGCGAGGTTGCACGACAAACTATACTTGGTGGGATTAGCAAAGAGGTCAAAGCTGTGTAGAAAAAGTATGGCCATGTTTTCCTTTGCCTATTGGTTCATTTGCCTTATTATATTTCGGTCATTCCAAGGTGGGGGCTATGGCCTTAGAAGAAATAAATATGGTTAACATTGAATTCAAAAAGCACGACCCATAGAAGGTCGTGGAAAACCATATTTCCAGTTGCAATCTTAAAAGATATGAGCATGAGGAGTCCCCTTAGGACGAAATGTTCCGAGGGGTAAGATATTACCAATAAGTTATGAACCAAGTTCAAGCTCTACCACCTGGTGAAATGGTTGAGTTTTACAGTTTCCAAAATCACCAAAGAATCCATCTTCTAAAAGTATTACAAGAGGAAAACCTAATGGATCCTGCTACACAGCAAATAGAGACCCATAATCCATAGTTCGAGAGCTCTAGCAAACAAGAAGTCTGAGAAAACCCAGATAGTTTTGATATCTCGAATCAGAAAAGATATATCCCAACAATAGAGGTATCTGATGACCAGTCCAAATATCAATCAAAAACATTAAAAGATAAAGGCAAAGATAAGCCATTGTCTTCACATGATAAATAAACTATAGATGTAGCCGTAAAACAGTTATCCATAGAAATTGGCATCCCCATTGAGTCTATCATGCCATTACAGTTCACCATAGGAAACATTAATGCAGAGGTAATATTCATAGGAGATCTCACGTCGATCCCTATGGAAGAAATACCTCCTACTGATTTCTTTTTCAGTAAGAATGGGAAAGCTGTGGTAAAGAAAGAAATGCACCAGAAAGAGGGTGCAATGGTAAAAAATCATAGAGTATTATTGTATGGAAAACATTTGGAAGATGAAGACTTTTCTATAGAGGTAGCAGGATCTTTGGGAGATTTTGCAATAACAAACTTATTCTCAATTGATAATATGAGGGAAAGCCTGAAGTAGATAAATCAGATGATAAGTCATTTGCGAGACCAAATAAGGAATACAGAGAAGAATATCAGAGATGAGGTCAATAAAGGACTTGAAAAAGATAGATCCGCTGATAGAAAAGAAATCCAAATGCTCAAGTCAAGTTTTGTCTAGCAAGATGAGTTGGTTAAACAATTACAAAACAAGGTAAGTTCCACTAAGAAAATGGTTATGGATATAGCAGTGTTTCAAGCTCAAGCATCAGAAGTGCTAAAGGAGATGGAAATAGCACAACAAATCCTTTTGTCTAAGGTAGATATCATCCAAAATCATTTTTAGGAAGTAAATCAATCATTAGATAATATCAGTTTCAAAGAAGGAGAGGCTACTACAGCCCGGACCACCTCTCAAAAAGAGGTTGTTTCATCAGCTAGAGAAGGAGTACCCATAGCTTCCAGATTGACTATTGCAGAACAAATCAAAGGTGATATAGTATTGAAGGCATGGGAGGCCAATATAGTCGAGAGTAAAAGAATGGCCAAAGAAATAAAAGAGGATTGTGGAGAGGTTTTTGATTTGCTAAACAAAGAATCACTAAGAATTGGAAAGGATGATTGTTCTGAGATACTAGGACAAATCAACATTGTAAAACATCAACTTGACATCAAAGAGAGCTTAAAGGAATCTCATATTGAAATTTCATAGCTAAAGCAGGTTGACATCGCTCAAATAGATAGATGGATGGTAAAGCCAAATTTACAGTTACAGTCAATGACTTCCCAAGATCAAAGGATAGAAGACAGGTTTCCGCAATTACAGAGAAAGTTGTATCATTTTTAGGCAAAATATGTGACATAAACTTCAAGAGTATTAGTACAATTCCTAAGTAGATGTGTCAAATGTCTTGATAAAGGTGAAGGATGTACTTCAAAGAATCAATGGAGTAACATATGCATATATGTTATGTTGGTGAGAGAGAGAGATAGAAAAGAATCAAATGAAACGATTCAATATTTCATTTTGTAGCCGTTACTATCTAGAAATAAGGAAAATTCCAACCACCTAGGGTTGGTAACCTTTTGTATAAATATAATTTCAAAAGACTAAAATAAGGGTTGCTTCTCATTGATTGTAATATAGAAATATCTCCTCTTTGAGAATTTATACAAGTGCAGATGAGAGACTCCATATTTCATCAATTTTGAGTTATGTGTTCTTCTGTTCTTTCATATTTCATCATCTTTATTCATATGTCTTTGATGAATGCCTAATCACAACTTAGTATAACATCTATTGTGGTTATATGTTTCATTTAGTTATCTTATTGCTTACAGATTTTCCTCTCTATTTGCTATTAGCAAATACAAGACCTTTGAGTTAGTTAGATTTCTACGTTTTATGCTTCATTAAAGGTTTCTCAACTATTCTCTTCTTCTGTAGAAACGTGTGATTCTTCTGTGATTGACGCCTTGATTTGTTTAACAACTTTATGTTTTTCTCTCATCACATTCATTATTTTCAAATTTAACTTAGATACAAAAGATGACCTCTGAGCTTTTATACCATTTATTCAATTTTAGGAGATTTTCTCGTTTAATTGAAAATAGAAAAAGAAAATATTAAAAATGACAGATCTTTTGACCAATATTGAGCCCAGTCTCACTGATCAGACCAAAATTTCTTTAACCTTGTTTTATAGAATCTTAGAGACCACTAATACCCGGGTTGAGCTTGAACTCTCATGGGTGGTGATTGAACAGAACATAAGTGTTCGAGAACATTGGGAAGCAAGGTGAAGATAGCTTAGGAATCATTCATGGCTTCTCTTTCCCATAGTATTGATCTTCTTTTCATATCAAAAAATCTTTTAATCCTGGATGCCTTGACATTATACTTTTAAGCCTTAAGTATAAAATCAGGAACAACAACTCCCACAATAAGGGATAAAATTTAAAGGGACAAAAGCGCCCTCAGTTGAACCTTACACAAGAGCGTTCGAGCTCCTTGCCCCTAGACCCATGGTATGTAAGGTAGAATAAGTAAGAATCGAGATTGAATCAAATCTGGGTATCCCATATGAGAAGGGAGGTCCTGTTACACTTTGAGTGAATGGACCAATGTTCAAAGCTGATAACGGAATCAAACCACTACCTGAAATTGAGGGAGTTGAGACCATTGTGGTGATGACTGGTGAAGGTGGGAAAGGAGGTAGGATGCCTCCTGAAGTAGTAGTTGTAATGGGAGTATGAGGACTCCCATATGAAGTAGCAACATTTTCTTCCATTTATTCTTGTAAGACTAGTTGGTGCTCTGAAGGTGTCACCTTGGGAGGAACAACTTGGACTCATATTGGCGCTAACAAGTTAGTAATTGGAGGGTTAGATGGCCTAATATATTTTTCCCCAAGTTAAAAAATGGAAGGTTCCCTTAGAATAAAAAAGACTCCTCCCAGAGAAAGCTTGGGAACAACTTTTTGTGGCCTGGTCGCTTCGAATGAACCTTCTTGATCAATTCTTCAACACAACGGTGGTGGAGGTGGCTCCAATGTAACCAAAAACAAGACCTGAAGCCTTCGTGACTGATGAAGCTGTTGATATTCCACTTTTTGAAATGATCAACTAACACAATAAGGTTTGAATAGCATTGAGCAACAAGCATGCACTAAATTTTTTCCAAAAGTCAAATCAAGCAGTCGACTATCTAGTAAGAAGGATAGTTATGTCAATCGACACTAGAGAAACTATTCAGTGCAAGTGAAACTCGAACATGGAGGCAGCCTTAGGGTATACCCTGCAAATGGAGATCTGGCATCCACCCCAGGTACCACGATATACCCTTACAATCACCCGTTTAAGTCCCTAACATGTGGGCAACTAGGTTTCCATATCACATTCGGTTACCAAGCGGGTACAGTCGATAGTTGGGTAGATCATAATCAGTAGGATAACAAGTCTGAAGCCTATGAAGGGTATCGAAAGCAAATTTTCTAGAAGAAAAAAAAGGATCTCGAACGTATTCGAGGTCCACGAGGCTCTGTAAGCAAATGTAGTCGGTATTATTCCTGAGATAGACCCTCAATATACGATCCCCACTATGTTTAGTCTGACTTTGGAGGGGTTATCTTCATTGTGTTTCCTCATGCTACCTCATGTTTATCCCCTTTGTTAGAGGGGGGTGCCAACTAAATTTTACGACAGTAGACTTAAGAACTCCCTAACTTACACTCCAATGTTTGATTTAACGACATTGAAGAGTTTTCTCTCCAAACTTAATTCAAGGCCCTAAAACCCTAAACTAGTTTGTGCACCCTACAAACAGAAAAGTCTAGTGTATTTTAGATTAAGCGTTATTTTTAAAGGCTTGATTTAGCCAGAAGGTACGGGTGAAAATAATGTTTTGATCAAGAGACAAATAAGGAGGATAAAATTAAAGGACTTGAAAGAAAAATTACTTTGAATTAAAAGCAAAGCTTTGTAACTAACTCTTTGTAAACTCAACTTTTCTTAACTAACATTTCAAGATCTTGTACATAAAACCTAAAAATTGCTTTCGCTTGACTACAAGCTACTTGTTTCAATAAATCAAAAAGAACTTGAAAATAAAGACTTTTTTTCTTTTTGCAAATAATAACTTACCTACTTTACCAAACTAAAATGTTAGAATTTTTTTTTTTTTTTTTTGAATTACTTTAAAGAGAAAAATTGAAGTAAATCGTTTTCTTTTTTCAAAGAAAGTAAAAAGGAAAAAAATAAAATTGAAACAAGAATGGAAAAAAACTTTAGCTCACTGTGGATCACAAGGATTCAATCAAGAAACCAAGAAGGCAGATCTACAACTCAACATCTTTCTCAAAACCCTTTAAGGGAAAACACAAGAATATTAAGGAAACAAGTAAAATGAAACATATACTCAGGCTATGGACACAAACATACACCCTATAATGATCCAAGAAATCCCTAAGAAGTGTGAATTTAAATCAGGAACAAGGAAAACTCTCTCTTTTTCAAAAATCTTTCATGAAGCAGAGAGGTAGGTTGTTGGATCAACAGCTTGTGTATGTACACAGGATGTTTATTATGCAGAGTGTGTATGTACATGAGCTGACCCAAGAAATGGCACGTACACCTTTGTATCTCTTCAAAAAATGAAAATACCAAGAAGTCTTACAGTGTAGGGACAACTAGTATGCACCCTGGAGTTGACCAAAATCCCTTTATAGACTCAAAAAACTTGAAAGAAACTTGAAAGGAAAACAAACCAATCAAACAACCCAAAATCCCCTAAAAAACCCTAGAGGATATCCCCATTATGGTCACCGGTTCTATTAGCGGGAAAACCCCCCCTTTAACTACACCAGGGTTCAATATGTAGAAAGAGCGAATTGTTGGAAGAATGGTTGTTGTCATTGATGTCAACCCTAGTCATGGGTTTTGGACCGCAATATTGATGAAGGTATTTGGAAATGAAGGAAAAAGAAAATGTAGATACAACACCCATGGATGTATAGTATACATCATGTTGTTTCTAGTGGTATGTGGTGCGTCACATGGATCCTCATGGTTGAGGAGAAATGAATTTTTTAAGATGACATAGTGAATTGAAGAAGGAAGTACATGTAGGCCCTGAAGATAATTAAAGAACAAAATTACAATATAAGAAAGTGTTAGGTCGGCCCTAATGGTAAACGGAAGTGACATAAATGGTATAAATAAATATTATTATACATTCATTTGATATACAAGTCAAATTTCAGAAGAAATCAAAGGTAAAGAAGACCATATTTCAAGGAAGGATGAAGTCTTTTGGTGATGTGTTCTAAGGTATGTTATTTTTAGGTCATCTTACCATTTTCTATATAACTTTTTTTCTAGAATGATTCAGATGGTGAAATTGCTATGGTATTGATAATACATATCAAGGTACCTTTCTTAAAATTTTCAACTCTTTATTCACTAAAATTATGGAGATACACTATGTGTAAGATAGGGTTTTTGACCAGTCCTGAAGCTAGTCAATAAACATGTGTTTCGGGTAAAACAGCCATAACTTATTCATAGAGAATCCAAATGAAGTGAGACAAATTTCATTGGAAATAGTACAGACTATAGTTTCTTTTATGTGAGTTTCAGAATATGATGTTAAATATTGAGCGTGGGGCATTCTGTACAAGTTCGGTCCCCTGAATAAACCAGAATTGAACAAAGTCAAACATTCTCTCTATAACTTCTTTTTGGGGAGGATTCAAGGAGTGGAACTTGGAGAAGTTTTAGAGAATAAATTGAGTAATATTATCTATAGGATCATATTATTCCACTAATTCAATAATTTCAAAAATTGAAGAAGTCTCAGGAAGCATTATCAGGTTCTATGTGATGGTGGGTTGATGGTGATGATTTAATGTAAAGTTTTATTATCTTTCATATATTATTGGGTGGAAGTAAGGGGAAAGGATGGAGAGTTAAATATTCTCTTGATATTGGAGGATGGTATCTTCTTGTTGAAGGTTTATCCCTCCCTTTACGTTTGGAAGTTGTAGCTACCTTTGGAAGTCATTACTTCCCTTGAACAATAACTATTGATTATTTCTCATATATTGTGCATGGTGTATTGTGGTGTATTGGTGTAACTCTTATACTATTGTTCATTTCTCATTGGATATAGTTGAATAGTTTAAGTATAAGTTGAAAAAGGTTTTAAATTTTACTTAATACTGATTCACCCCCCTCTCAGTATCAACAACTGGTATCATAGCAGGTTTCCTTTTGTGCTAAAAAGGTGGAATACCCGCGCACCTGTGACAAACGACTGAGAAAGAAAATATGGATGGATTTCTCTCAATTCTCCTGTAAATTGACTGGTTAGCAGGTCGACAGAGGCCGGTTTGTGCACCTGCAAGTTAAACAAACTAAAAGGAAAGCAAAACAAACCCAAATGAGGGAGGAATTGATACCTTCTCCCCAGTATGGTCGCCAATATGTTTGCACCCTTTTCGTCGACTTGGTGAAAAAATCGAGGGTGCTTACATGCCCAGTTGGGTCTTGCTAAGCATGACAGCTGTAGAGGAAAGAGTTAGAGAAAACAAAACAAAACTATAAGCAAGAATTAAATTAAAACAAACTAAAATAATGAGCATATGGATAAAGAAATAACAAAGACAACAAGACCAATATCACCAATGTTTTTGGGCTGATCTATTGATGAAATCAAAGCACAATGAAGAAAGGGGACTATGAGTCCCTTCTTCCTTAAAAGGAAGGCTCTTGTGCCCTCACAAACTTTCTCTCCTTACAATAAGAAAATGAGAATGATGGTGAAAGAACTCCAAGCACATCCACTCAATGGAGAGGTGGGTAGCTCAATGAAATGGTGCTAATGTGTTATTGTCAAGGACTGAGTCCTTAAAACAATCTAAGCATCATAACATTACATGAAATTCCTTGAGAAAATGATGTTTCTTCATGGATTTTTATAGCATTGCATTGGGTGATTATGTAACTCCTTTGTAGTGTGAAGAGAGGCTCTTTAGGGATTCATTAGGTCTTTGACCAGCCTACCATGCGGATTCAACTCAGATTTGAGGGTCAAATCAGCTTGGGAGCTGATCCATAAGTGGTTGGGAGGCTGACCAATTCAATAAATGCGTTGTTTAGTAGGTGCACGGGTTTTTGCGCCAACAGCCACACATCGTGCGTGCATGCACGCATGGTACGTTTCTGTTCCGCGCATATGCGCGTGCACCCAACTTCTGTAAAGCGCCCTTTAATTTTTGGTTACTTTGTATAGTTTTTGACCTTTCTGGAATGCTATGAAATTAATTCAGTGCCATGAATGACTTCATTACTGTTTGACGATGCTGAGTTCTTGTCGCCATGTGTGGACGAAATTTCAGTGATAACAGATGCCCCTTGATGGATGAGGTTAGGAGCATATGTATAGCCGAAATCCATCAATGTTTCTTCTACTGAGAATGTTTGTTTGTAAGAGAGAGTAATAGTGAGACTGTTGAGAGCAATCCTTTGGAAGAGAAAGTAACTAGTAGAACCCAACCTTCCATAAGGTGCCGAAAATATACAATTGTGTACAAACGAGGCGGGCATGCCCCATGCTCGTGTAATGTAACTCTGAAAAATGATGACTGAAGTGTTGGTGTAGACGACTGCAGTGACCTCGGGGGCGGTGATAATAAAGGCAGAAGACAATTCTGCAAAGGAACATACTCTGATAAAAATAACTGCAATAGTCGCAAAGTAAGACCCACCATAACATGAGAAAGTGTTGGCGTCAAATGTTATGGGGGTCAACAACAGCAGGGAGCAATGGTGTTTCACCCTGTGACGTCCGAGATCTCTCATTGAATAGAGAATGAGAATCAAGATACTTTCGCCCTTCTAGAAAATGGTGTTGATGTCGACAAAAGGGGGAAACGACTCTGAGAAGCAAAGAGCTTCGTGGAATCTACTGAGGTG
>JASDQU010682139.1:0-11936 GCA_032191745.1 Picea mariana
TCATGGTCCGGATTGTGACACAATGATAGACAGTTAATGTTTCCAGACAGTGATATTATAATTATTAATTACTGATTAATAACATGTGTGGTGCAATAACCTGGAATTACGTACCTTTAATTACCCCGGTTAGTATATTAGGGTGGTTGTCCATGTAGATGATGTTGAAGTGGGTTCAGTTGTCGGAGTCCTCTTGTCACGTGCCTTCCGTAAGGAGCGCAATTGTTCTCTTATGTATGTTATACTTGATCGTGGTCAGTTTACTTTTGTCGCTAAATGTTGCGTCGTGCACCATATGCCTATGGTTGTATATTGTTGCGGTTACTTGTCGTGTGCCTTTAGTCTTCTTGTGTCGAACATCGTGGTTGCATCTTGTCGGTTGCCTAGGGCATCGCACAGTTAGATGTGTTGTTACTTCTACACGCGTGCACACACTTAAAGAAAAAAAAAAAAATTGCACATGTTACTAGAATGGTTGCCATAACGAGGAGGTTCGTTACAAACTAGGCTTTAAGTAAGACATAAGTCATTTAAGAAATGTAAGGGAAAAAGAGGACACTGGTGAGTGTTTTTAGGAACGCTTTTAGGTGGGTAAGGGAAATAGGCTAATTTAATTAATTAATAAATTGATTTTCTGGTGCGACTAAAGTATCGGGTGACATTTGTATGGGGGGGGGTTTATCCCAATTAAATTTAATAAAAATAATCTATTGAGGGTTTTGGAAACTAATTACAAAAGAAACTCTATAAAAATGATGGAGGAGGAGAAGTATGGATCATGTCTGGCTTGTGTAAGGTTACGCTGCCGAAATTTTATCTTGACTGAATTTTTCTTGTGGGAGCTGGGATACCAACCTCGGGTAATGAGTGGTAGCTCAACCTTGCAAGGCGAGCTCAGAGCTATCATTCTATGGTATTGTTTGTGTGGCCCCTTTGCAGCTCGGGAGGCTCAGGGGGAAGAAGAGTACCCCTAGCATTGGCTGGGAGGTATCGGTGAGGTCTCAGCGGTCATCAAGGGGGAGCTGCACAGAGCGCACATTTGAGATAGAGTCTACGGGATCATCACCTTCGGATTTGGTATGCGTATGTGAATTTTGTTTGTATTTTAGTTAAAATTATCATGTATATGAATAATAAAAATGATGAAGGATGCAATTTATTTCCGACACATGAAAATAATAATGACGGTGAAGCAACCGATGCATTTCTAGTTTGAAGCTATTCTATCTGTTCATTATAAGGAATTAAATCTAAGATTTTATTCAGTTTAAATTTCATATTGTGGTTTTAGGATGTTGTTATGTAGTCGAGCTGGGCTCTTTAAACTTGTTTGTCTTATAACCCCTCCTTTCAGTAGAAATTACTTGATTTCTTCGGCAAAAATTATTAAAATTGTTATTTCACGGAGAAGACTTTAGAGACATCTAGTTATTGTGCAAACAGATCCTCCCAACAGTTGTTGACGGTTGGGACTTCACTCTTGTGGATTGTGATTTTTCCTTCTGGGAAACCAACTATTGGTTACCTCCCGTTGTCTTGGATTTTGATTACTACTTATCTACCTATTGCTTTCCCTTGAGTTGATTTTTCTTTATCTGACGTTGATTGTAAGTAGCCCGATTGATATTAATCGCAACCTTCCTTCAAGGATGTTTTTCTTAAACCATTTTACATGTGTTCTCTCACGACTCTCCCTTGGAGCCTTGCACTTGGGTGGTGATCTTATTACGCTTGACATCAATACAATTGCGCTTGGTGTGGACGCTTGGCTTGAGTCAAGAGGGAATGAACCCCGAACCCAAAACTCTCGATCGTGTTTTTATCCCTTTCCATTTTAATGCGTTTCAGTTTTGGAGACTGTGTATTGTTTTTATTTGGATTTATCGTTTAAATTTTTTGGCCAGAAACTTAGCAGTGGATTGCATGAGGGGGGGGGGGATTTGAATCCTTTTAATGTGTTTGGTTTTAATTCTTCCATTATTGCCTGGATTTGTTCAAGAAAGTGGAGCCATGATGTTCTGATGCCCAACATAAATTTATGTTGAACTCTTGCATATATTTTAATAAGTTTATATATATAGATGGATTATTATTCAATGGATATAAAAATTTATGAAACTAGTCAAGTGATATTTTAGGTATTTAGTTTATATACACTTAATATAATCCTTTCTTAGTGAAAATAAAAGACGCCAATAAAATATTTTATCGATTTTAATTTATATAGTTTTCTGTCTTTCGATACATGTATAGCTTGAATGCTTCGAAAACCATCGACGAATGACCGTGGATGGACACTAAACAACACAAATAGAATAAGGAAAAGAGTAAATCCCATTCTACCAAATGCCAAACTTCGAAGTGTTTTATGTTTTCATGATCCCTTGTTTGCAATTCAATGTGGCTCTGTGTATCATTTTCCATAGCAGACAACAATTTCCCCTCGTCTGAGTATCGTTTTCCATACGTCGTAGTGATTTTCTCTCATCTGAGTATCGTTTACTTACTTGGGTCTATGTATTATTTCTTAACTGGGTCTGTGTATCATTTTCTTAATGTTTTCTCCAACCATCATCGTGATTATCACTGTTATGTCTTGTATGTTCGTGTCTTTTGCCAATGCACACAATCCACGAAACGGAGCAGTGGTTTTTCCTTCTCTCTCTGTCACACTTTCTGGAAGTAATCATATTAATGGCATTGAGTTTGCATGTAAAAAGTATGCAGTGGTATGGTGTATGTATGCGTGTAAAAAATTATTGGGCCAGTGGCGAATCCCTTTATTTATGTTCTGCGATTTCTGAGCATGGCAGTGGCAGTGTCTTTGTGGGGAAAATTTCAGTTACTGACAGTTAGCCTTCTAACTAGTTATAATCCGCAATTCAAATTTTTATTATTCCCTTGTTTTGAGAATCACAACTTACTGACAGTTGGTAAGTGTAATTATTTCTAAATATGAGAATATTGGTTTAAATACGCCTAGTTTTTTAATATCTTTTAAATAATCACATAGAGAGTTGTAAATGTTTAGTGGTTAGCGCTGGCAGTGATCATAAATTAGTTCAATTTTTAGTTAATTGTAATTTAAGTTAATTTGCAGTGGTTAGCACTCGCAGCGATGTTGTAAATTAGTTAATTGTAATTTAGTGGATATCCATTTTATTAGTTAAATGTTTTAAGACAGTTTTAGTTGGTTAATGGTGATCCTGGCAAATATCGCTTTTAATAGTTGATACTTTCTACCACCAGCTTTCCTCCATGGTGGGATGATATATTGCAATATGAGCTTGGGCTTGTGCAAGAGGGAAAGCTAGCACGCACTAGCTTTCCCCCACCGTGGGATGATGTTGTTCGAAATGAGCTTGTGCTTATGCAAGAGGGAAAGCTAGCCCATTTTTCCAAGATGAGCTCGTGCTTGTGCAAGAGGGAAAGATAGCATGCGATAGCTTTCCCCCATGGTGGGATGTTGTTGTTCGAGATGAGCTCGAGCTTGTGCAAGAGGGAAATCTAGCATGCGCTACCTTTCCTCCACGTTGGGATGATGCTGTTCAAGATGAGCTTAGGCTTGTGCAAGAGGGAAAGATAACACAGACTAGTTTTTCCCATGGTGGGATGATGTTGTCTGAGATGAGCTTGTGCTTGTGCAAGAGGGAAAGATAGCACGTGCTAGATTTCCCCCACGGTGGGATGATGTTGTCCGAGATGATCTCATGCTTGTGCAAGAGGGAAATCTTACATGCACTAGCTTCCCCCCATGGTGGGATGATGTTGTTCGAGATGAGCTTGGGCTTGTTTAAGAGGGAAAGCTAGCAACACGAGCTAGATTTCCCCCACGGTGGGATGATGTTGTCCAAGATGAGCTCACGCTTGCGTAAGAGAGAAATCTAGAACACGCTAACTTTCCCCCACTGTGGGATGATGGTTTCCAAGATGAGCTCACGCTTGCGCAAGAGAGAAACTTAGCATGTGCTAGCTTTCCCCCTCAGTGGGATGATGTTGTTCGAGATGAGATTGCACTTGCGCAAGAGGGAAAGCTAGCTCCATGAGCTAGCTTTCCCCAGGGTGGGATGATGTTGTCTGAGATGAGCTTGTGCTTGTGTAAGAGGGAAAGATAGAACGTGCTAGATTTCCCCCACATGGGATGGTTGTCTGAGATGGTGCAAGAGGGAAAGCTAGCATGCGCAAGATTTTCCCCATGGTGGAATGATGTTGTCCAAGATGCACTCGTGCTTGTGCAAGAGGAAAAGCTAACACTTGCTAGCTTTCCCCCATAGTGGGATGATGTTGTTCGAGATGCACTCCTTCTTGTGCAAGAGGGAAAGCTTGCACGTGTTAGATTTCCCCACCAGTGGGATGATGTTGTTCAAGATGCACTCCTTCTTGTACAAGAGGGAAAGCTAGAATGTGGTAGCTTTCCCCCACAATATGATGATTTTGTTCGAGATGTGTTCCTGCTTATGTAAGAGGGAAAGATAGCATGTGCTAGCTTTCCCCCATGGTGGAATGATGTTGTTCGAGATGTGCATGTGCTTGTGCAAGAGGGAAAGCCAGAACACATTAGCTTTCCCCCATAGAGGAATGATGTTGTTCGATATGTGCTTGTGCTTGTACAATAGGGAAAGCTAGCATGCGTTATCTTCCCCACATGGTGGAATGATGTTGTTTGAGATGCACTTGTGCAAGAGAGAAAACTAACATGCACTAGCTTTCCTCCACGGTGGGATGATGTTTTTCGAGATGTGTTCCTACTTGTGTAGGAGGGAAAACTAACACATGCTAGATTTCCCCCACGATGAGATGATGTTGTTCAAGATGCGCTCCTGCTTGTGCAAGAGGGAAAGCTAGCACACACTAGCTTTCCCCCACGGTGGGATGATATTGTTCAAGATGCATTTGTGCTTGTGCAAGAGGGAAAGCTAGCACACCCATGATGGAATTATGTTTGAGATGAGCTTGTACTTGTGCAAGTGGGAAATCCAACACGTTGTAGCTTTCCCCCATGGTGGAATGATGTTGTCTAATATGCGCTCGTTCTTGTGCAAGAGGGAAAGCTAGCATGCTCTAACTTTCCCCCACGGTGGGATGATGTTGTCTAAGTCGCGCTCGTTCTTATGCAAGAGGGAAATCTAGTGATGCACTAGATTTTACCTTGGGTCAGATGATGTTGTCTGAGATGAGCTCGTGCTTGTGCAAGAGGAAAATCTAGCACGCACTAGCTTTCCGTGATGGTGGGATGAATTTGTCTGAGATGAGCTCGTGTTTGTGCAAGAGAGAAAGCTAGCACGCACTATCTTTCCTTGACGGTGGGATGATATTGTCTGAGATGAGATCGCACTTGTGCAAGAGGGAAATCTAGCACATGCTAGCTTTCCCCAATAGTGTCATGATGTCCGAGATGAGCTCATGCTTTTTCAAGAGGGAAATCTAGCACATGCTATCTTTACCCGATGGTGGGATGATGTTGTCCAAGATGAGCTTGCACTTGTGCAAGAGGGAAAGCTAGCACACACTAGCTTTACCCCACAGTGGGATGATGTTGTTTGAGATGAGATCGTGCTTGTGCAAGAGGGAAAGTTAGCACACGCTAGCTTTCCCCCACGGTGGGATGATGTTGTCTAAGATGAGTTCACTAGCTTTCCCCCATGGTGGGATGACGTTGTTTGAGATGCGCTTTTTCTTGTACAAGAGGGAAAGCTAACATGCACTAGCTTTCCCCACCTGTGGGATGATGTTCTTCGAGATGTGCTCCTGTTTGTCTAATAAGGAAAGCTAGAATGCGCTAGCTTTCCCCCAAGGTGGGATGATGTCCGAGATGAACTCGCGCTTGTGCAAGAGGGAAAGATATCATGCACTAGCTTTCCATGACGGTGGGATGATGTTGTTTGATATGAGCTCATGCTTGTGCAAGAGGGAAAACTAGCATGCAGTAGCTTTCCACTATAGTGGGATGATGTTGTCCAAGATGAGCTCGTGCTTGTGCCAGAGGGAAAGCTAGCACATGCTAGCTTTCCCCCACGGTGGGATGATATTGTCCGAGATGATTTCTCTAGCTTTCCCCCACGATGGGATCACATTGTTCGAGATGCCCTTTTGCTTGTGCAAGAGGGAAATCTAGAACGCGTTAGCTTTCCCCACCGGTGGGATAATGTTGTTTGAGATGCGATCCTACTTGCCCAATAGGGAAAGCTAGAATGCGATAGCTTTTCCCATGGTGGTATTATGTTGTTCGAGATGTGCTCCTTCTTGTGCAAGAGTGAAAGCTAGCATGCACTAGTTTTCCCCCATGGTGGAATGATGTTTTTCGAGATGCGCTTGTGCTTGTGCAAGAGGGAAAACTAACACTCACTAACTTTCTCTCATGGAGGAATGATGGTGTTTGAGATGTGCTTGTGCAATAGGAAAAGCTATCATGCACTAGATTCCCCCATGGTGGACTGATGTTTTTTGAGATGCACTTGTGCAAGAGGGAAAGCTAGCACGCGCTAGCTTTCCCCCACGATGGGATGATGTTGTTCAAGATGTGTTTCTTCTTGTGCAAGAGGGAAAGCTAGCAAGCCCACGGTGGAATGATGTTGTTTGAGATGAGCTTGTGCTTGTGCAAGAGGGAAAGCCAACACACACTAGATTTCCTTTGCGGTGGAATGATGTTTGAGATGCATGTGTGCTTGTGCAAGAGTGAAAGCTAGCATGTGCTAGCTTTCCCCCATGGTGGAATGATGTTGTTCGAGATGCATTTGTGCAAGAGGGAAAGCTAGCATGTGCTAGATTTCCCCCATGGTGGAATGATGTTGTTTGAGATGTGCTTGTGCTTGTGCAAGAGGGAAAGCTAGCACACACTAGATTTCCCCCAAGGATGAATGATTTTGTTCAATATGTGCTTGTGTTTGTGCAATAGGGAAAGCTAACATACACTAGCTCTCCCCCATGGTGGAATGATGTTTGAGATGCGCTTGTGCAAGAGGGAAAACTAGCACGCGCTAGTTTTCCCCCATGTTGAATGATGTTGTTTGAGATGAGCTTATGCAAGAGGGAAATCTAGCACATGCTAGTTCTCCCCCATGGTGGAATGATGTTTGAGATGTGCTTGTGCTTATGCAAAAGGGAAAAATAGCATGCACTAGCTTATCTCCACGGTGGAAGGATGTTGTTCGAGATGCGCTTGTGTTTGTGCAAGAGGGAAGGGTAGCATGTGCAAGCTTTCCCCCACGATGGAATGTTGTTGTTCAAGATGCACTTGTGCTTCTGCAAGATGGAAACCTAGCATGCGCTAGTTTTACCCCACGGTGGAATGATATTGTTCGCAATGGGCTTGTGCTTGTGCAAGTGGGAAAGCTAGCACGCCCATGGTGGAATGGTCTTGTTTGAGATGAGCTTGTGCTTGTGCAAGAGGGAAATCCATCACGCACTAGATTTCCTTCACGATGGAATGATGTTTGAGTTGTGTACGTGCTTTTGCAATAGGGAAATCTAGCATGCGCTAGCTTCCCCCCATGGTGGAATGATGTTTGAGATGCGCTTGTGTAAGAGGGAAAACTAGTACATGCTAGCTTTCACCCACATTTAATGATGTTGTTCGAGATGAGCTTGTGCAAGAGGGAAAGCTAGCACATCACGATGGAATGATGTTCAAGATGCGCTTGTGCTTGTTCAAGAGGGAAAGCTATCATGCACTAGCTTTCCTCCATGGTGGAATGATGTTGTTTGAGATGCGCTTGTGCTTGTGCAAGAGGGAAGGGTAGCATGTGCAAGATTTCCTCCATCCTAGAATGATGTTGTTTGAGATGCATTTTTTTTTTGTGCAAAAGGGAAAGCTAGCACATGTTAGGTTTCCCCCATGGTGGAATGATGTTGTTCAATATGTTCTTGTGCTTCTGCAAGGCGAAAACCTAGCATGCATTAGTTTTACTCCATAGTGGTATGTTTTTGTTCAAGATGTGCTTGTGCTTGTGCAAGAGAGAAAGCTAGCACACACTAGCTTCCCCCCAGGGTGGAATGATGTTGTTCGAGATGCATTTGTGCTTGTGCAAGAGGAAAAGCTAGCATGTGCTAGATTTTCCCCATGGTGGGATGATGTTCGAGATGTGCTTGTGCTTGTGCAAGAGGGAAAGCTAGCGTTCAAGATGCATTTGTGCTTATGCAAGAAGGAAAGCGAGCATGCAATAACTTTCCCCCATGGTTGGATGATGTTTGAGATGTGCTTGTGCTTGTGCAAGAGGGAAATCTAGCACCCCCCGCGGTGAGATGATTTTGTTCGACATGAACTTGCGCTTGTGTTTATGCAAAGAGGGAAAAATAACACACGCTAGCTTTCTCCCACAATGGAATGATGGTGTTCGAGATGTGGTTGTGCTTGTGCAAGAGGGAAATCTAGCATGCTCTAGCCTTCCCCCACGATGGAATGATGTTGTTCGAGATGCGCTTGTGCTTCTGCAAGAGGGAAAGATAACACGTGCTAGCTTTCCCCCACGGTGGAATGATGTTATTTGAGCTACGCTTGTTCTTGTGGAAGAGGGAAAGCTAGCATGTACTAGCTTTCCTCCACTATGGAATGATGTTGTTTGAGATGCATTTGTGCTTGTGAAAGAGGGAGAGCTATCACGAGCTAGCTTTCCTACACGGTGGAATGATATTGTTCGAGATGAGTTTGTGTTTGCGCAAGAGGGAACGCTAGCATGCATTAGCTTTCCTCCATAGTGTAATGATGTTGTATGAAATGCACTTATGCTTGTGGAAGAAGGAAAACTAGCACGTGCTATATTTCCTCCACAGTGGAATGATGTTGTCCAAAATGCATTTGTGCTTGTGCAAGAAGGAAATCTAGCATGCACTAGCATTCCTCCACTGTGGAATGATGTTGTTTGAAATGCACTTCTGCTTGTGTAGAAGGAAATCTAGCATGTGCTAGCGTTCCTCCATAGTGGAATGATGTTTGAAATGTGCTTCTGCTTGTGCAAGAAGGAAGCCTAACATGTGCTATCTTTCCTCCACAATGGAATGATGTTGATCGAAATGCACTTGTTGTTGTGCAAGAAGGAAATCTAACATGCGTTAGCTTTCCTCCACAGTCGAATGATGTTGTTTGAAATGTGCTTGTGTTTGTGTAAGAAAGAAAGCTAGCACATGCTAGATTTATTCCATAGTGGAATGTTGTTTTTCGAAATGTGTGTGTGCTTATGCAAAAAGGAAACTTAGCATTTACTAACTTTCCTCCACAGTGGTATGTTGTTGTTCAAAATGAATTTGTGCTTGTGCAAGAAGGAAACCTAGCATGCAGTAGCTTTCCTCCAAAATGGAATGTTGTTCAAAATGCATTTGTGTTTGTGCAAGAAGGAAAAATAACACACTCTAGCTTTCCTCCACAATGGAATGTTGTTTGAAATGTGCTTGTTCTTGTGAAAGAAGGAAAACTAGCACGTGCTAGATTTCCTCCACAATGAAATGTTGTTGTTTGAAATACGCTTGTGCATGTGCAAGAAGGAAAACTAGCATGTGCTAGCTTTCCTCCACCGTGGAATGATGTTGTTCAAAATGTGCTTGTGTTTGGGCAAAAATGAAAGCTATCACACACTAGATTTACTCCACAGTGGAATGATGTTACTGAAAATATGCTTGTGTTTGTGCAAGAACAAAATCTAGCATGCACTAGCTTTCTTCCAAAGTAGAATGGTGTTGAAAGCTAGCATGCGTTACCTTTTCTCAAAGTGGAACGATGTTCAAAATGCTCTTGTCTTTGTGCAAGAAGGAAATATAGCATGTTAGCTTTCCTCTATAGTGGAAATATGTTTGAAATGCGCTTGTGCTTGTGTAAGATGGAAAACTAACACGTGCTAGCTTTCTTACATAGTGGAATGAGTTCGAAATGCACTTATCCTTGTGAAAGATTAAAAGCTAGCACAAATTAGCTTACCTCCACAATGGAATGATGTTATTTGAAATGTGCTTGTGCTTGTGCAAGATGGAAAGTGATCACACACTAGATTTCCTCCACGATGGAATTATGTTGTTCGACATGCGATTGTGCTTGTGCATGAAGGAAGATAACACACACTAGCTTTCCTCTATAGTAGAATGTTGTTGTTTGAAATGTTCTTGTACTTGTGCAAGAAGGAATAATAGCACACATTAGATTTCCTCCACAGTGGCATGTTGTTCGAAATGCACTTGTGCTTGTGCAAGAAGGAAAGCTAGCATGCGCTAGCTTTCTCCCGTAATGGAATGTTGTTGGTCAAAATGTGCTTGTGCTTGTGAAAGAAGGAAAACTAGCACTCTCTAGCTTTCCCCCACATTGGAATGATGTTCGAAATGCATTTGTGCGTATGCAAGAAGGAAAATTAACATGCCTTAACTTTCCACCATAGTGAAATTTTGTTGTTCGAAATGCGCTTGTGCTTGTGTAAGAAGGAAAGCTAGAACACACCATCTTTTCCCCACAGTAGAATGATGTTGTTCAAAATGCGCTTGGGCTTGNCGCTTGTGCTTGTGTAAGAAGGAAAGCTAGAACACACCATCTTTTCCCCACAGTAGAATGATGTTATTCAAAATGCGCTTGGGCTTGTGCAAGAAGGAAAACTAACACTTTCCTCAGTAGTAGAATGATTTTGTTTGAAATGCGCTTATTCTTGTGCAACAAGGAAAACTAGTACGCATTAGCTTTCCTTTGCATGAATGTTATTGTTCAAAAGGCACTTTTGTTTGTGTAAGAAGGAAAGATAACATGTGCTATATTTCCACCACAGTTGAATGATGTTATTTGAAATGCACTTATTCTTGTGTAAGAAAGAAAATTACCACGCACTAGCTTTCATCCACAATAGAATGATGTTTGAAATGCACTTGTGCTTGTGCAAAAAGGAAAGCTAGCATGTGTTATCTTTCTTCCATAGTGGAATGATGTTGTTCTAAATGCCCATGTGCTTGTGCAAGAAGGAAAGCTACCATGCACTAGCTTTCCTACATAGTGGAATGATGTTCGAAATGCTCTTATGCTTGTGTAAGCAGGAAAGCTAGCATGCGCTTGCTTTCCTACATTGTGGAATGATGTTGTTTGAAATGTGCTTGTGCTTGTGCAAGAAGGAAAGTTATATAGCTTAGTATAAAGTCAAAGGGTTGGATTGGATTGCAATGCTTTTTGCAAGTTAATATCTAACATTTAAATGCTTCCCAAGTCTTGTCCTAGTGAAAAAACAGTTGTGGTAATTTGGAGTTTTGATTGATGGGATAATAAGTTTATTTGCATCTTAATCAGCTATTTGGATACCTCTGTACATCCACCGTGTGAATTAATCTATCTTTGTAATGGTGACATAATGGTTTCATGACTTGGAAGACATGGTTGATTGGCATTCCAATGTTGAGATACAAAAGAAAGCTACCTTAACCTTACACTTGAACCATGCTACTCAAGTTTATTGTTCAACTTTGTGAATTTTATAGATGTTCAATAATAGTATTATCTTTGAAAATTATTTATTGGGCATTTGACAAAATTTGCATGGATGCAACTAAAGAAATTCATTGAATTTTTGTTGGGAATTATGTTTAGATGTTGTATAAGTTTGAGTCCTCTTAAATGTTGTAAAAAAATCACAATCTTAATGCTTGCAGAAGCATAGACAGAGTCTGATAGTTTAAATGGTTTTAGAGAAGCCTACCTATTGTATCAATTGTCATTTTGTTAGTTCTATATATTAAAATTATCTAAATAAGTGATGCCTTAGTTGTTGGCATGTATCATATAGTGTTCAAGGGACAACCTAGAATATGACAATCGTGCTTCGGTTGCATGTTATAAAATGGTTGTGTAATCCTTTCAACTTTTTTGTTTACTAATTTGATCTTTGAGTCCAAGTCTAGTTTGCAAATGCTCGTTGTTTGGTCAAGTGAGTCTAGTAGCAAATGCTTTCTTTCATTTAGGTATTGATCTATAATTGCATGAT
>JASDQU010682139.1:12036-32142 GCA_032191745.1 Picea mariana
AGTATTGAGGTCAGACGTGTTCTATTAATCCTATTGATAATCCAAGTTGCCCTTGGTTTTTCTTTTTAGTTTCATTACGAAGTAGGTTTTTTGTGTTGCACTGGAGTCTGAGACCAACCCACCTAAAAAATGAATTCAGGATATCAGTGTGAATATAAAACATGGATACTCACACACTGACGTTTGTGCTACCAGTTGGTTGGTTTACAAACATACGTTGGGCTGATTTCACAATTTAGGTGGCCATACTGTGGCACCCACAACCCTAAGACGAAGTTCTCCTTGCGTCTAGTCCACCCAACATTTATGTCTGCGCCTAAGAGAGCATGTACACGGTGCGTATACACTGTCTATATGTAGGTGGTGCCTATAGTGCTGAAGTGTACACAGAACATAGGTCTCTGTTACTGACAACAACAAGAGAAGTCGGATGCTCCCCAGCCCAAGTAGGGGAGACATCTTGTATCACTCTTAAAAAAAATAAAATGAAAAAAAAAACACAGGATGAAAGAACAGAACCCACTGCTTTTTTTTTTTTTTTAAAACGGTAGGTACACGGTATATGATTGTTAGATATATAGTGTGTTGATGCACACAACAATATAGGTCTATATTATTGTTGTATTTACAGTGGTTGTACACGTAAATGTGAATCTCTTTTACTGATTGGATAAACAGTATGTGTGGTACTCAAAAATGTAGTTTTTTTTATTTCCTGATTGGATATATTAAACTTCCAGGTCATTAATGAGCCTACGAAATCACTTCTGTGTTATTGTTAAATAAAGGTGATTTCCACGTTTTTGTTGAATGGGTTTAGGGTAATTTCGGGAGCCTTCATCGTTAATGCTTGAAGCATGCCTATGATTTATAGTTGTATTTATTGTTGGCCGTAAACCTTAAACGTTGCCGGAGATTTCAAGTAGAACTATGACAACGTCCTTGGACAGAAATCGCCACCCTGATTAGAAGGGAATCCCCCGTAACTGCAAACCCTCATAATGAGATCTAGTTTAAACGTACCCTGCTTGACAGGTATCCGTGTTGACTTGCGTGCCCTTGGAAGAATGAACTGGGCGTAGTTGACAGACTGGATGCACGCGTTTTATTGTTTATTTTATATCCTTTACTGATTTGCGTGTCCTTGGAAGAATCAAACCAGTGTAGATAAATGTTGTTGGGTTATTACTGACAGATGTAACGGTCTTATTATTACAGCCTTATGAACTGTCGTATTCTCATTACTTCCTTATTAAAATTATGCAACTGCCAGATTTATTACTATCCTTATTATTGTGAATTTGTGATTTTATTAACATTTCGCCATTTGTTGGTTAATGATCGAATTATGATAAAAGAATTATCATTTTCATTACTTTCCATATTTTAATATCCTCATTATTATAATTCGTTATTTAATTATCCTTTCGTCCTTGGTCATTAAATTTTTCTGCCCAATTTAGTTCAACGAAGGAAGAAGAAAAATGTATGTCTTGCTATAGCATGAATGGATATAAATCGTAACGCCTTATAATTCCAATTATAACCAGTCACTTCAGTTAGCATTGGTTCAATGAAATTAAATGGCCTACAACTGAGGTTGGGTTAAAAATTAATGGCCCAACTAGAATTTAGGCAATTATTAAACATGGTACTTTATTTTCATTTAATTTCCATGCTACCTTATTTTCATGCTAATTCAACGGTAAGTAATAATGGTAGATTGTAAATGTCATGTCATTAATTTCCATGCCACTTTATTTCCATGTTAATTTTCATTATAAATGTATTTTAGAATATAAGGGTGAGGATGTGGTTATGTTATGCTAAGATTAGTGTAGTACCTTTTGATAAAATATAAATGAATGATATTGTTATTTTAAGATTGAAAGTTATTTGATAATATGCCTTTAATTTATAATGTTGATGTTATTTTAAGTTGCAAGGTTATTATATTGATAGGTAATGCCACAGGCTGTAATTTAGTGTTGTTGCAAAATGCATGGAGAATTTCATTAAATTGCATTATGGGTAATGTGTAAAGGTAGCACGTTATTGCATTACAAATGTGAATCTAGGTTGGTGTTGACGACTTGATCGGTAAATTGTTGTCATTTAATTGTGAGTTATTGTAAAATAAGATGATGCCAATGTTAATTTATGGTAAGGTTATTGAAGTCTCGTTGTTAGTAACGACACTTAAATGTAAGGTTCTGGACACTGAGAATAATCTTTTATTATGAACCCGAAAGAGGGGGATTGAAATTAATTAAATGTACTTTAATTAAGGTTGGGATGGTAACTCGTCAAGCCTAGAAGTTAAGCGGAGTCTTGGGTCTGTAACTAATGTCATTGAGTCTTAGATAAATGCCCTGTCATGAATGATTGGTTGCTCATTTAATTATGGCTATGCTGGGATGTGTGATTTTCTTGGTGTGGTCGGTAACTATTGTCCCTTGAGTCATATTTAGTGCCCGGTCATAATAACGGTTGTTGTAGTCTGAGTCCCTGTCTCGTGCTTTCCGTAGTAGACGTGGTTTCTCTTTTGACTATTGATGCGCTGGGTTGTAATAATTGGTTGATTGGACTGTTGTGTCGGGCGGGATATAGACACCTCCATGTAGCCCTAGTATACAGGTCTGTATGTGATTTTTCTGTGTAAAGAATCCAGTGCCGTATCAAGAGTGTCGGGCCCTTTATAGGCAGGGTTTCCACTCTTGCGACACACCTGAGGGGATTACTAGTTTCTTCCTGAGCAGCCGGCCAGGAGCCTATCTGACCTTCTCTCTCTCTGGAGCAGAGAACTAAGATTAAATGCCCTGCTTTCCTGTGCAGAGATAGTAAGACCTACTACTATGGATTCTTCCCTCTGTGTTCGTACTGTGCATAACCCAGTATGTCGTGGCATGTTTGCGTAGTGCGCCTTATGTCCTTGGTCGTTATTGTTGCAGTACTGGTGTGCGCCTTATGTCCTTGGTCGTTATTGTTGCAGTACTAATGTGCGCCTTATGTCCTTGTTGTGCGCCCTTGTCTTCTTGTGGTATGTTCATCATGGTTGCGTCTTATTCGTCGCCAGGTGGTGACACAGAGTCGAATATGTTGATTGTTTCCTGGTACACGCGCGCACACACTTTTAAACACACACACACAAAAAAAAAAATTGCACTAGTTACTAGAGTTGGGTCGTCGTAACTAGGAGGGTGTCACACTTTCACAATATGGTGACTTGGAATATGCCACACCAACCGTTCACTTTAGTTAAACCATCTTTCCTTGAATTTTGTCGATGTAATGTTTAGTTAAGATCAAGTCAAGCAAGGGTAAGGGACATAGTCCCAACTACTTTTCCCTTACATATGTATATGAACTTTCCTCTAAGGACTTTTAAATAGTCTGGCGCACCAACATGGGGAACCCTCGACTAAGGGAGAGAAAGGGGCTAGAGATCCTAAGCCTAGAATACTATCCTTTTTATTTTTACATATAAATGAGTGTAGTTTGAGTATGAAGGGAAGAGTAGAACCTTGCTACTTAAATTAAGTTAGACTAGGGTGGTAGTGTCTTAGTGTGGCATGTAAAATACCTCATAGAGATTTAGTATAGGAAATAATGAAATAAGATGTCTATATCTGATCTTCGAAATTATTCAATTTCTCCCTCATGGATTCATGGTCAGGATAGGGGGTGAACCGGGCAAGTGATTTGGCTGCCCTGTTCTAAGGTTGGGAGGAACATGGTTGTTCCCTTTGTTTTCTAGCAACCAGGTTCACATATGTACTCTCTAACTCCCTTACCGAATTTGTGCCATTCAAATGATTGTATTTGTTGTTGTTCTAATTGTTTATTTGTAGTCACAGGTATTAGTTGGAATTAAAGTGTTGTTGTAGGTTACTTGTGGAAATATTTATGTTCATCAAAAAACTACATCTATAGTATCGAAAMAAGCTTTTTGTTATAGGAATAACGCTATTTTATTATGATTAATGGACTATTAAAACACTTGAGTAATCTATATGTGGTAGGAACAAAGAGTAATTAGTGAACTACATAGMAAAACCACTGTACATTATATAAATCATGGCAAGGATAGGGTTAGTTTACATAAAGTTTTCAAGAAGAAAAAAATAYGAATTTTGGAAGTATCGATCTAACATAAGTTCGTATGTGAATAATGTATTCAAGTTCTATATTATTTTCTAACCTGTACAGACCAAAACCCCAAATCAGAACGAAATTCTACTAGTATAGTAATTCACGATAGGTTTATGTGACTATATGGAAGATAGTTATGAGTATATATATATGTTATTGAATGATCTATTTCTATGGAAAATCCTCGCAAGCCCAAGAGTCATTTCATCAATTTGAAGGAGGGTATTTAGATTTGCATATTTATATCTAATTTCACTTCGGCTAGATTTAAATCTATACTCAAATAGGATTGCCTATCTATTTCTTATACAACTTTTAACTAATCAAACATTTTGGTCATTATAATCTCTACTAAGACATGATAATACATGCATATATATAAGTTATATAACTTCTTTATACAAAGAATCAAGTCTTTGAATGTCTTTCACATAAATTACATATATATATATATACACAGACTTGTTCCTATCATATCAAGTGTTCCTGTAGACATGTATCTACCACTACATGAAAGAGATATTGAATAAAGAATTTGGAAACCTCTCATTTATTCATATTACAGTCCAAGATTTAATTTCCTACAGTGTGAATGAAATTAAAAAGTACACACGGTCATATCCATACATACCGTAAGTAAAGAAGTATACAATAGACATATTGAATAAAACTGGACCCACAATCATATCTTTACTAAGCCAAAAATTAAATAAGGGAGAAAATACCCTTTCATACCCTACAGTGAGAAAGATACAAAGTTTTGATACTGAGTATGCATGTTCAGACTACGGTCCCGATAACCAAAATTTATGGATAGAGAAACCAAAATAGTGAATAAGACTATACGACAGTCCTTAATTTATTGTAATTAGTTAAGGAAAGGGCCGGTAAAGTAACCTCCAAAAAGGAGTTATGACACATAGCAATCCACCCCGGAAGAACCCAGAATGTTTTCTTTAGGGTTTATCCTTTCTTTTCTAGCTAATACAAGAAATCGAACGTAACTACAAACTGCTCTAAATGTAAATGGAATTCATGTCCTTCAAAGTGATTGAACTCTCGAAGAGTTTATAAGGGAACTCGAATACCCTTTTCACCTTTGATAAGAACCGGTACCCATGAGTGTACACGATTGAAATCCTGCAAGGAAGTTACAGGTTTACATTAACATTCTTTACAAAATGAATATATAAGTCGAATGATAATTTTCAATAGAACGAAGGTAATCAAAAGAGTCCAGTCTAAGATTAACACTTAACTTAGGCCATAAGGCAGGCCTTTCTCTACGCATATCTATGGAAGTCATCCTTGAACCGAAAGGAGGGGACGGGGACAAGGTCCATCTGACAGGTACCCTCATAACCAAAGGGTCCCATCATCAGTGAACAATACCAATCACGAAATTTAAATTATAATTACAACAAATAAATCATATTATACCAAGAGTTAACATAAAATGTAAAAGGACCTTCCCAGACCACGATAATGGTAGAAGGAAACATAAATAACACAAGGAGATTAATAAAAATTAATAGCAGGCCTCGACTTACTTATATAGAAAGACCTTAAAGAATATCGGTGATATACAGTACAAATTATAGTAATTTGTTAGCAGGGCATGGTCTCTATAATCGAGGTAAGGGGACGGGGTGCCAATATCTCCCAAGAAGTCAGAAATTAAGCCCATAGAAAGACTATACTCGCCCAGAAAATATGATTTAATTCATGACAGTTATACAACATAACTTTAAGGGGAGACTCAAGTAAGAGTAAATGTGAAATCTGTGTACGAGGGTACTTTCACTATAACAGAGAGCTGAGACACCTTAACAACCAAAAGTATAGGGAACGAGTGCTTACCAGGGATGGTAGATGGTGATGGTGGCCTCCAGTTCTCGTTACCCTCTTGTTTCGACAGCCTACTTTTGAGAGACGTTTCACAGACCCTTTCGAGGGGATTCCACAATGAAAGAATAAACACATTAAACCCTTAACAAACCCTAACTAAACATTTTAAATTCCAAGAGTATGAAGGATAGCTAGACCATGTGATAAGAGGAGAGTTGGCATGTCTCGATTGGATGAAGGCAGTGAAGACTTCATAATTCACATAATACAAGACTGTCATTTAATGGTAATGCAGAGTCTTAATTTTTCTTGACAGAAGACCATCTCTTCCACCTCAAAAAAGTTACAAAGTCATTTGCAGTCCCTTTCAAAATACGGTGACTCGGAATACGCCACACCAACCATTCACTTTAGTTAAAACATGATTCCTTGAATTTCGTCGATGTAATGTTTAGTTAAGATCAATTCAAGAGAGGGTAAGGGAGAGAAAGGGGCTAGAGATCCTAATCCTAGAATACTATCTTTTTTATTTTTACATATAAATGAGTGTGGTTTGAGTATGAAGGGAAGAGTAGAACCTTTCTACTTAAAGTAAGTTAGACTGGGGTGGTAGTGTCTTAGCGTGGCATGTAAACTACCTCACGGAGATTTAGGAAAGGAAATAAGGAAATAAGATGTCTATATATGATCTTCGAAATTATTCAATGAAATTCAGAGATTAATGTCCCTTAAAAAAAAAATTATGGCTAATTATGAGGTTCACTACATCTATGCTTTAGCATTAAGGGTACTAGATTTTATTCACTATGTTCCATGATACATTGTGTTTAGTATTATAGGCCTTAGTAAGAATACCCCTCAGCAAGGATTATTGTTCTACTATCTTAACTGAACCCTTGCTTGGGGTTTTCAGAGTAGAATACCTTTCGTCGGTGTTTCTTGATTGTCTTAATCCTTAGAAATTTTTGTTGTTCTATTCTGATACTTAAGTTCTAAGAACTGCATAACATATCCTAATGATGGGGCCTTTGATCCTTGCGAGGTACCCATTAGATCAACTTTGTCTCTCTCCTCCCATCCAGTTCGTGGATGACTATGCCAGTCATGAAGCAGAAGACGGCCTATGCTAAGGCCCTAATTTAACTATAGTCCAGGATCCTCTGTATTTAATTTACTATAATCCATTTATCTTGGTATTTCAAGTCTGTATATCATATGTAAGACTCTTTATTAATCATTGACAACTACTAATGAGTTCATTTTTCTTTTCTTTTACTTCCTTGCAGGAGCGAAGCATCCGAACCCTCAGATTTTCTTTAGCATCCCCGTATGCAAGGTACTCGAGTTCCTTTTGAAACACTCTGGATTTAATAACCCATGTTCTTAAAAAAAATATCTTGGTTCCAAATCAGTTATCGCATGGTGTATTACCGTCTCAGTTTCTTTCTTAGTAGAAGGATTTAAATGTTATAACCATATTCACTGCGAGAGACTATTACGAAGTAATCGTGAGATTATAATTATTTCTCTGGATTTGGTTGATACATTAATTATTCATTCAAATTTAGAAGTATAACCACTCTATGTTCTTAGGCAGTATGTCTCATAAATTTATGGCTTATACTTTATAGTATTTAGAGAGATCTCCAATGTGACCAATAGATCTGCATTTTCCCTCTATTTCCATTGTTGTCTGATTGAATAGAGGGTTGGCTTAATTTGTTAGTTGACGACAGGGTTATGGAATTCAAATTATATAATTAAACAAATGAATAAATATATTTAAGGGGTTCACGCATCTCTGTTTTATTTTCTAATATTATTCGTCCTTCGCTTCTAAATTATTTGTTCCATGGTTTCTATTTATATTGAAAGTTTCAAATCATTTTTATCTGTTACTTCCAGAGTTCAAAAAATGTTCCCGGAGGGGCTTATCCGTTCCCCATGATGTTCTCATTATCCACTCATAAGCATACTCCAGTTCTTTTTGATTGAATCTTGTGAATTGTGTGGGTTATCCATATGTATATGTTTCTATATGTATCCCTATAAGTATATATGTTTCTGTATGTAACTCTATACACAGTTGATTCCTATTATATACAATCGTTTACACTGGTAACTTCAAAATAAGATAAGGAAGTTTGTCCCAGCCAAAAGAGAGATCCCAGAGATGTAATTACCCATGCAGATACATAAAAAGGTGTATGTAATTTCTAGTTTAATTCAGACTGGTATCCTCCTATGGTTATTCATTGTTAAATAGGTTAAGTAGATAATATGGTGTACCAAATTGGCAGTAATTCCTTAATATAAATAATGGAATGGAGAAACCATTAATGTGATTATAATTTATGGCATACTTCCACCATTCAATTCCCATTTCTATGTTAACTACTTAGTAAAATGTTTGTACAATAACTACAGTTAACCTGTAGGAGTTTTACCCTACCTTTACTATTTTCCTACATAATTTTAATGAACAGAAATATACCATACATATTTAAAATTGTCAGAACATAATTTGTGAGTAATACACACAAGATTATGCTAGTTCTCTCTTTTAATCATTCAGATCAGAACGATTCTTATTTAACGAAAATTTCAATAGAAATCATATGCCCAGTAATATATCTATGTATACGGACATCCACTTAAGACAAGACATGTATAACCAGAAAAAGGATAGATGAACATATCTAAACCAAACGTTAGAAGACAAAGGGAAAATCCACATTCCTCCCAACCTTAGAATGGAACAACCAATGTTACTTGTTCCATTCACCCCCTAACCTGACCATGAATCCATGAGATCGAATTCCAAAACTCCTCCTCAGCAACAGTCTTTTAGTCTCAACAACTTCTCCTTGCCTCACACTCAGAATTTAGTCTTCATAAAAGCAAGAGCTCAAATCATTTTCCTATGCATACTCAGCAGCGTCCTGCCTCCTCACATGTCCTATTTATCCAACACAAATTTTTTTGCCTAGGTCTTTTTCCCTCCCTTGGGAATTTTTGCAGCTTTCTAAATCCCCGATTTTCAGGGGCTACCAATGGCCAAATCCCTGATTTTCCACTTGTAACAATCAGCCCAGAGGTAGTTCCAACATGTTCCCCACTCATGGGGTCATGGTCAGTTGAATTTAACATGGTTGTTCCATTTGTCCTCCTACAGTAAATATAAAATATTTTGTTTTCATACAAGTGTCATAGTCAAATAGTTAGTTGGGTCAAATTAGATCTCTACTCAATAGTCATAATAATTAATTACAATTTACCAAATTCGAAATTTGAAATTTCCATAAATGGAAAAAAAATATGAATTCGAATTTACCAAAAACATTATAATTTTCCTAACAAATTTTGAATTCAAAAATAATTTATTTTGGGGGATGTCACAAACTATCCTTCTGCAATTTTTGGCCACATGTCCAAAATTGTTACATTTGTAACATTCCACTTCAGTTCTCAAAGACTCAAACATGTTGTAACTTCTTGTTAAGAACCAAATATCAATATAGCATAGAAAAACCTCAGAATAAGTACTCAACGCCTTGAAAAAGAGAGAATTTAAGATAATAAGCCTCTTCGAGGGGGAAACCTCCTTTTACCCCACATAAATGTTCAAGTACAAGATGATTCCAAATGAAAATTTCTCCTTGGTATATATAGGAGACTAGGAGGTATAATTACAACTAATGGAATAATGTCGACATAAAAAAAATAGCATTACTAATGTAATATGTCCCAATTAAGGGGTAATGAGCCAATATTAGGGCTTAACATGCCCCTCCCCTTGAAAGAAGTGTTGTCTGCAATGCTTGAGTAACTCTGGATGCTTCTGTATAAAAGACTCATCTTCCCAAGTGGAATCTTCAGCCGGTAGTTTCCTCCATTTAATGAGATACTCTGAAATGGATCTATTCCTCAGTTGGTGAATTCTTGTGTTAGTGATGGCTTCAGGATCCAATATGATTTTTTCTTCCTCGTCAAGTTTTGGAAATATAGTTTGAATTGGGATATTGTCACCTATAACCTTCTTTAAGCATGAAACATGGAAAATTGGGTGTATTCTTGAAGATGCAGGAAACTCCAATTCGTATGCCATAGTACATATCTTTTGCAACACCTTATAAGGGCCATAGTACTTTGGTGATAATTTATTATCCTTTTTGACTTGCTTGAGGGACATCTGTTTGTATTCTTGTAGTCTTAAAAACACCCAATCCCCTACTTCAAAACTTCTTTCACTATGATGTTGATATGCTTGTTGTTTCATGTGATTATGTTCCATGGTCAGGTTGTCCTTTAACATTTTGAAAACTTGTTGTTGATGTTCGATGTGATCTTCCATTGCTTGAACCTTAGATATTTATTTTAGAGAAGAAGTGATGGAAGGAGGGTGGTATCCATAGAGTGACATAAATGGTGTCATTTTTGTTGCAGTATGAAAGGAAGTGTTATACCACCATTCTTCCAAGGGTAACCATTTGAACCATTGTGTTTGTTTATCAGAGACAAAGAAATGAAGGTATCCTTCTAGACATTTGTTCACTCTCTCGGTTTGTCCATTAGATTGAGGATGATAGGATGAGCTATGAGAGAATTGAGTACCCAAACAAGAAAATAATTTTGTCCAAAAATGTCTAGTGAAGATGGGATCTTTGTCACTTACAATAATTTTTGGGCTTCCATGTAGCTTTTGAACTATCTCCATGAATGCAGTGGCAACTATACTAGATTTGAAGGGATGCGAGAGTGCAAAAAAGTGTGTGTACTTGGTCATTCTATCAACAATCACCATGATGACACTCTTTCCTTCAAACTTCAGTAACCCTGAGATGAAATCCATGGAAACCTCCTCCCTGCACTGACTTGGGATGGCTAATGGTTGTAAAAGACATGGGGTCTTAATTGTTTCCACCTTGTTTTGTTGGCAAACCATACATTTTTCCACAAACCTTTGAACATCAGTTTTAAGGCCATCTCAAAAAAAAACCTTCTTGACTCTATGGGAGGTTTTCAAAAATCCCGAGTCCCCTCCTCCTGGAGAGGTGTGAAATTCCAATAGTACCTTTTTTTTGAGTTGGGAGTTATTACATAAATATAGGTGATCTTTGTACCATAGTGACTCAATTTTCCATGTAAATGTATCTGATGCACTGGAATCCTGCTGCAACTTTTGAATGAGAGTCCACACTTTTTTGTCATTCTTCCATTCATCCCTTGCTTCTATTATCCAATCAAGTTGGATGATCGAGATAGCACAGAGAAGGGCCTCAACATCTTCATCCTTTCTTGAGAGTGCATCTGCCACAACATTTTGCTTCCCCTTTTTATAGACGATTTCAAAATCATAACCCAATATCTTGGTTACCCATTTTTGTTGTTCTTCTGAAGATAGTCTTTGTTACAAGAAGTATTTAAGATTATCATGATCTATTTTGACCTTGAAGTGCCTACCTATTAGGTAAGGATGACATTTCATCAATGCATGTAGTATTTCCATCATTTCCTTCTCATAAATGGGTTTGTGTAAGTCCTTTCCCTTGAGTGGTCGACTTTCAAAATCCAGGGGCCTTCCTTCTTGCATTAGGACAACACCAATTCCATTTCCCAAGGCATCACATTCCACAATAAAGGTTTTTGTGAAGTCTGGGGTGGTCAAGACAAGAGCTTTGCACATCACCTCTTTAAGTTTTTCAAAAGCTTTAGTTGGCTCTGGAGTCCATGAAAATGCATCCTTCTTAGTTAGTGCCATTAAATGTGTTTCTATTCTTCCATAGTGCCGAACAAACTTGCAGTAGTAACCTGTCAAACCCAAAAATCCTCTAAGATTCTTCAATGTTTTGGGAATCGGACAATCCATCATGGATTTAATATTGTTAGGGTATACCTTGACACCTTCATGAGATACAATATTTTTGTCTCACTAGGTATGCTTGAGTAACCCCTTTTTGTATGACTCTCAAAGTTGTTATCGTTCATTTTGTTAGCTCTGCATTTCACAACTTTATTTCTAAAATTATTACATGCATAACATAAACCAAAAAATATAGTTTAATACCTGGGAGTTTAAGATCTTATGAAAGAAGGTGCTCTTATGAATCCTTTTTCTTCTTGAGACCTATCTGTCTGTTGTTGATTTTGAAATCTGAATCTTCTCGGTGGACGAGTTTCCCTATAACCTTCCTTGTACATCTTCCTATCCCCTTTGATTGTTTTTGCATAGCTTTTTGGATTTGTTTCTTGCTCTATTGTTTTGGAGCTTGATCCCTTTTCTATCTAATTGTATCCAAGTCCAGACTTGTCAAGATGAGGTTTTTTACTGTTGATAACGTCATCTAGAACTTTTGAGCTATTCTGCATATTTTTCTTTTGAATATCATTTCTTAGTGTGACAATCTCTACTTCCAAGTTTTCAATGATCTTGCCCTTTTCTTCTAGTTATTATTTGAATGCTTATTCAATTCTTTTATCTTCTTCTATTNTTTGTTTCTTGCTCTATTGTTTTGGAGCTTGATCCCTTTTCTATCTAATTGTATCCAAGTCCAGACTTGTCAAGATGAGGTTTTTTACTGTTGATAACGTCATCTAGAACTTTTGATCTATTCTGCATATTTTTCTTTTGAATATCATTTCTTAGTGTGACAATCTCTACTTCCAAGTTTTCAATGATCTTGCCCTTTTCTTCTAGTTATTATTTGAATGCTTATTCAATTCTTTTATCTTCTTCTATTTGAACCTTCAATCTTCTGATCATTTGTTCTAGTTCTCGAGTGTCCTTTTTCTTGTCTAGTTCTGCTTGTAGTTTCTTGTTTTTATTCTTTTCTCTTCTGATAACTTCTATGGCACACATTAGTTCTTATCGATATTAAACTTATGCCTTTTCAATTCCATCTTCGACTTCTTCATATCCTTCTTCAACTTCTTTGTATTCTTATTCAGAGTCTTCTTTGTCAAAATATTTTACTACCATGAATAGAACTCTTCATGTCTCACTATCACTGATTTCATCTTCATATGATGATGAGATGTCTTCTTTGATGGATAAGATTTTCTTGAAATATTTATTTATAGTTCTTTTTCCTTTATATGTGTGTTTTCCTTTTGAGTAACCTTCATCATTTCTCTTTTTCTTATGAGTACATGTGTTAGCAAAATGACCAATACCATCAAAATTAAAACAAATTAAAGGAATCTTACCTCTATAACTACCATTGGTTCCCTTGTTCAGTTTTTTGACGAAGTTGGTCACTTCTTCGTAATCTTCTGAGATGTCACTGCTGCTACTGTATTATTCTTGTTCCTTTTTCTTTTTCTTTGATCTTTTGGATGCTTTGAAGGATGCTTCTTTTACAGCTGGATTTTTCTATTCAGTTCTCATTTCATATGCTATGAAGATTCCATGCAGTTCATCCATGCTTTTTGAGTTCAGATCTGATCTTTCTTGTAGTGTTGATATCTTAGGGTTGAATCTCATAGGAAGAGATCTTAGTACCTTTTGAAAAATTACAGATTCTTTGATTTCTTCCCCCAATCCTATGATTTCATTCACTGTCTCGTTGACTCTTAAGAAGTAGGCTGCAATATTCTCATCTTCCTTCATTTTTAGTTGTTTGAACTGACCTCTGTAAGTTTGAAGTTTTGTTGCTTTGACTTTTGTATCTCCTTCATAAATATTTTGAATCTTGTCCCAAATTTCTTTGGTGGATTTACAATGTGAAACTTTGGTGAATATTGTTTCACTGAGACCATTCAAAAGTGCATTTGTAGCTTTGGAATTATTATGACCAAGTTTCACTGTTTTGTCATTTGTTGGTGGAACTGTTGGTACTATGTATCCATATACAATCGATTGCCAAATTTCAAACCCTTGTGCTTGTATATATGTCTTCATCCTTATGCTCCAAAAATAATACTTTTGTCCATCAAAGTATGGTATTCCATTTTTATATGAGATGGTACTCTCCATGATCTACCTTTCAATGGTTAAACAGATTTCTGAAGTAACCTGCTCTGATACCAATTGTTGGATTACTGAGAGGGGAGGGTGACTGAGTAATAGCGTAATTATAATCCTTTTTCTCCAAATAATCCAAGTGTTATATCAATGTACAATTATTATCTAATAATGAGCAATAAGAGATGAACAATCACACACATACACAGGACACTAGTTTTTTATGTGGAAATCCAAATCGGGAGAAAACCATGGAATACTTTATCATATGTGTCTGGAAGAAATACATTCATTGGAAGCACCAACTTCCTTTGTTTTCCAGCTGCAATTGGAAGGAGGCTCCAACCCCCTAGTTTCTCTGGCCACAACCTGAGGGAAGCTCCAACTCCCCAGTTCTCTAGCTACAACTAGAAGGAGGATACAACCCCCTATGTTCTTCAGCTACAACCGGAAGGTGGCTACAACCAGCTGTCCTTTCCCCGCCCAACTACCCTGAAGTAGAAGTAGAATGATGGAACCACTATCACACTATCACTATGATATATACCACTTTAAACATGTACCAATAAACCTGAACCATGCATTAACCTCTACATCAACTTGTAATCAACCTGTACCATAAACAAGGGTATCAACCATGCACCAACCTGTACCATAAAAAAGGGCATCAACCATGCACCAACCTATACCAAACAATCTGTAATCAACCTGTACCATAAACAAGTGAAACCAACCATGTACCAAGTATGTAACAATCATGTGTCAAGTACTCATTAACTATGACTCATCAATATGTACCAACATCATCAACTATACACCTCATGTATGTGCCAACAATCTGTAATCAACCTGTACCATAAACAAGTGAAACCAACCATGTACCAAGTATGTAAAAATCATGTGTCAAGTACTCATCAACTACGACTCAACAATATGTACCAACATCATCAACTATACACCTCATGTATGTGCCAACTCATCAACTACTTGTCTCAAACATGTACCCAACTTGTACCTCAACCAAAAGCCCTCATCGATTTCATCATCCAAATATGATTTGTAACTCTGTAATAGAATTGGTGTATATGATCACATACCTTCAAACCTTTCGTAACTTTAACAGCAAGAGACTAGCATTTTCATCAAACATTTTGTTAGTCTCACAAGACTAGTTTTGGATTACTCAAAAACCCTAACTCGAAATAATAATAACTTTGTACCTATAATGAATAAAGATTTGAAAATGATAAAAAAATGTTCTTCATTGTTTTTTATGCAATTCCTCCAGGTTTCACTACTTGGAACCTCTCAGAAAAGGAGTTGTGGAAAAAATAGCACACATTGTTGAATTTTGGCTTATTCTAGAGAGTGACCTTGTAGAGTGTGTCCCACATGGAATATTTGTTTAATTGATCTAAAAATGCTAAATGACATAATAAATCCTGTACTCTAACCAAAACATTTTGTCTTACTTAATTTGGATCTGTTATGAAGAAGTTATGACATTTTTACCTGAAACACTTGTTTTTGACTAGTTTCAGGACTAGCCACAAACCCTATTTTCCGCGGAGTGTAACTCCAAAAATACAATGACCCACAAGCTGAATTTTTTACCACAGATACTTGGATATGTTTCCTCAATGGTATATCAATTTAACGGTCTGAATCATTCTAGAAGAAAAATTATTGCTAAAATGGTGAGATGACCTGAAAACAAACATACCTTAGAAAGCATCATCAAAAGAATTTATCCTTCCTTGAATTCTGGCCTTATTTTCTTCACTTTCCTTAGAAATTAGGCTTAGATATACTTTTTTTACCTCAAAAACCTATAGGTATTCAATATTCTCAAGTGTGTCTTAAATGAGAGAGCCTTGCCTCTTATTTATACTCTCCAAGTAGCTTCCTTAAAAACATCTTCTAGGTCACTTTGCCCACTTTCCTTATTTTAGGGTTAACCCACTTCTAATTTATTCATTGAATTTATTATTGAATTAATTTATTTTTTATTCAATTTGAATTATAGTACACTCATCACTTCACTTTATTATTTACCTTTTAAAATCTCTTAAACCACTTTGACTAATTTGATCTTTTGGGGCTTCTAGATGACATATGAGGGTCATCTAACTTCGTAAGGCCTTAACTCTCAAACCGTGAGGAGTTATGTGATGTTCCACATACCACCAGAAATTAAATGACATGTACTATCCATATAGAATAGTATTACCTGAAAATATATCAAAATTCATACTGTTATCCATCAAACAAACTTCGGTCCATTACCCAAACATGGGTTGTCCAACTTCTCATGGCCATAAGTCTCTAATCATGAGGAGTTATGTGACATTCCACATACCACCCGAAATGGCATGACAAGCACTATCCATCTAGGATATTTTCACTAAAAAATTCACTGGTGTTCATCTCATTATTCCACAAATAAGCATGGGTTCTCTAACCATACTTCTAGGATAACTCAATCTGTAAAGCGTCTTCCTGTGAGGGATTTCACCATAAGGGGACCACTTTGGATTTCATCCATTTCTACTTACTATCAACCGTGACAAGACAATAATGATTCATCTTTACATCAAACAATTTTGGGTCCATTACGAACCCTTTGTGCTATGGGGCTTTCTTCAAGGGTTGACATCAATGAGAACTAACCTTAATCAACAAATAGTTGGGAAAGTCAAATACTATCCCAACAATCATCAAATAATTAATTACATAATCCAAAATTCCAAATTCGGATTTGCCATAAATGGCAAATTATTTCCAAATCTGAACTTTCCAAAAACCAAAATTTATTTCTAAATTCAACTTAGAATTTATTTTTCTAAAATTTGAGGATATTACAGCCTATCCCCTTTAAGACAACACTTTCCTCAGTCTTCATTCATCTCTCGGAATAGGACTGGATAAGATTTCAGCATATCTTCCTCCAATTCCCAAGTGACATTCTCAGTACTAAAGTGCTTCCATTGCACTTTTACCTGGGTGATGGCTCTATTCTGAAGTATTGTTTCTTTCCTATCTAGAATGCGCAGAGGTTCCACTTGGAACTTGACTTTTGGTTCCACCTGCACCATGTTCGAATCAATTATGTGAGTAGGATCATGAATATATATTTTTAGTAATGAAACATGAAAAATATTATGAACTTTTAAATTTGCAGGAAGTGCTAGTTGATATGCCATGGTTCCAATTCGAGTTAAAATATCGAAGGGGCCAAAAAACCTTGGCGCCAACTTGGAATAATTTCCTATATTTAGAGAGCTCCTTCTTGCTTTGAATTTGAGATATACATGTTCCCCAATTTAAAATTCTTGATGTCTTCTTTTTAGATCTACATAGATTTTTTGTTGGTCTTGGGCCTCTTTTACATTTTTTTGTACCCTTTTTACCATTCTCTCCATTTCTTGGAGCATTTCTGACCCCACCATAATCCTTTCAACTGGATTATCCCAAATAATCGTGGTTGTGCATTTCCTCCCATATAGTACTTCAAAGGGACTCATCTTAGTTGATGTTCAATAGTCGTTATTGTAAGAAAACTAAACTAAATGCAGGTACTCCTCCCACTTATTTGGTTTTGTTCTTACCTACATTCGCAACATGTCTTCGATAATCTGATTTGTTCATTCTATTTTCCCATCCATTTGTGGATGATAGCTTGTGCTGAAATTTAGGTTAGTATCCAAACCTGTTGGATCATGTTGTCATTGATGCCAATGGTTTGATTATTTGGGATATTGTTGGATCATATGTCATTGATGTAAATGGTTTGATTGATTGATGTAATTAATTGATGTAATTGATTGATGTCAAGTAATTGATTGATATTCATTGTCCTTGATGAGAATGATAGATGTCAAAGTGGAAACCAATTGATAAAGATGGATCATTGATATGATGCATTGATGAAGATGGATCAATGAATTGACATTGATACATGATGCATAGTTGATATATATGATGTAGTGGTGAATTTATACAAAGATGAATCATTATTGTCTTATCATGGTTGATAAGGTGCAAAAATGGATGAACTCCAAAGTGGTCCCCTTATGGTGAAAGCCCTCACGGGAAGACGCTTTATGGATTGAGTTATTCTAGAAGAATGGTTGGAGGACCCATGCTTGCATGTAGAGATGAAGATCAATGAAGATGTTGGTGAAACTACCCTATATGGATAGTGCTTGACATTCCATTTATAGTGGTATGTGGAATGTCACATAACTCCTCATGGTTTGAGATTTATGGCTCTACGAAGTTGAAGGACCCCCATATGATGGCTTGAAGCCCCAAAAGGTCAAAGAAGTCAAATTTCTTGAAAAGAATAAATCATTATTTAAATGATAAAGTAGAGTGAAAAAATCAAGAAAGATTATTTAAATGATAAAATGAAGTGACAAAATCAAGAAGGAATATTTAAATGATAAAGTATTGGATAACTTTCTATTCATGGAAAGTAGTTAACCCTAAAATAAGGAAAATAGGTTAAGTGACCTAGAAATGGGTTAAGTAACCTAAAAATGGGTTAAGTGACCTAGAAGATGAAAGTATAAATAAGAATCTAGGATCTCTTTTAAAGATGTACATTTGGTGAGAATCCTTTTGTGGATCAATGGAGAGCTTCTTGTGAATATCTTTTGGAGTATTGATGCAGAGATTCTTGTGAGAGCATATTATTGATGTGGATCTCTTGAGCATGATTGAAGATCTATTCTGAGGAAGAGAGAAAGAGAAGGATCTCATGGATGCATTAAAGTTTCGGCAATGTCAAAGATCTTGACGGAAAAATTCTCGGATTCACAGAAAACCCTAATTTTTTATGCCCACGCGAGTTGTATGTGTATAGGGTGCATGTACACATGGGTTGTCTATGTATAGGGTGCATGTACACATGAGATGGTTGTGTATAGCGTGAGTGTACAAATAGGTTGACTGTGTACAAGGAGCGTGGAGTGGATAAAATCATGGAGATTTGTGTTTGAGCTGGTACCAAGATCTTGGATGATGAGGCAAGTTCCAAATCTACATTCTATGGCCTCAGATCTATCACTGAGACACTGGTATGGTTACATTATTGTCTTGATGGATACTATTTTTTGATGTGTTGTGAATGGTTAGGAAATTCGTGGTATGGCTTCTATGATGTGATTCAGTTTGGTTGATTTGGTTGATGGAGTGAGAAGCACTCTTGTGATTTACTAGTGACATGATTGCTATGGTAAACTAGTTGTTTATACATGATTGAGATAGAATTCATATTGATTTGTTATGGAGCATGTGCAAGATATTGGAGAGCTTGGATGTGTTGTGACTGGCTGTGGATCAGTTTGGATAGTGGAAGATTGAAGAGAAAGTGATTGCATGTTGCAGAGAATCTGAGCATGTGAAGCAAAGCAAAACCCTAGTTGCTCAGAAGAATATGCTTGTTGCATTATACACTAGCCATGTGTACACACAGGCTATAGTGAGCCAGGGCGTGTGCACACATGAGCTGCACTACTGGCAGGTTGCGTACCTGTTGATAGATTGACATATGTTGAGGATTGTTGCCTCATCTCAGTTGATGCTAAGGGTGTAAGATGAGTCTTTCATTATAGAGAAGGTGCTCTTACAGAGTTGTACTCTATTCAGTTGTTGTTGATAAACCCCAAGGATTGTAGTCCGTAATAAAAAGAAAATTGTACATATATCTTGTGTTCTTTGTATTCATTGTGGTGATGACTTGTTGATGATATATTGTTGATATATGTTGCCAATATGTGTTGACATATAACTGGTTATAAATGAAAACAATGGGTAATGAATAAATGTTGAATGTTAATTGATGAGTTTTTGTGCAAGAGGGAAGTTTTGTGAAAAAGAGCCCCACATTCATTCACCCCCCCCCACCCCCGCCCCCCCCTCTAAGTGTGGTAGGTGTGTCCAACAAAACCTACAAACAATTATTTCCAAAACTTTGATGTAAATTTGACATCTCTATCGAAAATCACCATCTTAGGAATTCCATGCAATCTAAATATTTCTTTCATAAAAAATTGAGCGATATTAATCGCTTTGTAGGTAGATTTCACAAGTATGAAATGTGCATATTTTCTTAGTTTTTAAATCACTACCATAATCGA